>JZLH01S0001627.1:35328-54264 GCA_001188425.1 Eucidaris tribuloides
GGAAAAAAAAGTAAGTAAGTCGATGAATTGTATAGCTACACCTTATCCAACTTGAGAGATGAGACGATAAATTGAAATTCGATCGCTACATCGACATATATATCGATCGATTGAGGATTGGTTTAGTCTCAAGACAAGCTGTTTCTCGTAAATTACTTGACATTATCGGTTTACGATGCAGAGTTAAACGTTTACGGTTAGTTCATACTAATTTTACATAGTCTGAAAAGACGTTGCCGGGTTAATATCATGATTTTTTAAAAGAATTTTTCTTTTACCATTTGACCAAAAAAAAAATCTTATTTTATTTCATTCATTTTATTTATTTCGCAAACATGTGTGTCCTCTCTTTCACGAGGGATATTAGACCTACATGTACCCATGGACAGCCTGCATAAACTGGGGTGTTGCACAATATGAATACCGGAAAAGTGTTGATTTTTCAACACCCTTGGTGTTAAAGGCAATGTTCTTGGTGTTTGAAATAATTCGTTTTGGTGTTAAAAATTTTACACCACGTGTGGTACATGTATCTATATTGTGCAACACCATGGATGTTAAATTTAACACCCCAGTTTTTGCAGTGAATTCCTTCGACAATCGACGGTCAACGCATTTTGACCAGAACACGGAAATTCAAAACTTTTTTTTTCAAAAACAACAGGGCTAGCCATACAAATGGATATCAAGTACGAAAGTTGCATACGTTGTCTTAAATCAACAATGAATGACGTAACAAAAACCAAAAACCAAAACCAAATTAATTTTAAGAAAATAGCCAACGCTTTGTGGTCAGTACAATAAAAAGTTTTGGCAATCTTCGCTTATTCGCCCTCGTGAGGTGAAGGTCGTGTTTTGTGACGTAATAGACAACATCCCGATGATAATTTACAAATGGCTGTAACTTCACAGACTTTATTTCGACTCCCCTGCATGCCTATCCTTATGACACGTTGTTGGCCCACCGTCTGCAAGCAGGGTTTTCAACCTACCTTTCCCGCCTTTCTTTTGTTTGTCAAGTTTACTGTATAACTTCGCCGCTCCATCCAACTTTCCGCGTCATTTTTCGTTCCGTCACGTCTGCTAAACCGCCACGTTCTATCCGTTGAATGGTGACAATTACTTACTTCGTCTTACAAATCACTTCCAGCATTTCCTTTCCACCATTCCTATTATCAATTTCCCATCATCATCCAAATACACAGTTTGTAACTTTCCAAAAGTCTCATCTCTACTGTTTGAACACTAGCACGCCTAAACAAGAAGTAAACTTTACTCCTGTGTTCGCTGATGTAATTGTTCGTTCCTACATGTTCCGTTGTTCGGTACCTTTCTATTGTTCACGAAAGTCTGCGTTGCGGCTGGCTCGCAAATCACACTGTACATGCACATGTTGTATGTCGAACGCCAAATGTGATTTTTCTTGTACTTTTGTTACCCTGGCGGGTCTGTTATTGACAAATAAATAAAGAGGTGACTAAAGTAACATGATCAATTGAATGTATTTATACATACAGCCTATAACAGTAAACCAAAAATTGTGACATAATGATGTCTTAAACATGATATACGGAATATTTTGATAAACGAATAAAATGTTACCCAATGATTCATCAATATATAAATTGAAATCATGTTAAAGAAAACAATACAGAAATTATAAGCAACCAAATGAAACTGAAAAATATTTCAATATTTTGAAATGGAACAATACCAAAATGAAATGTGATTATAAATAAATGAAAAAGGGCGAACGAATTTAAAATTTTATGGATTTAACATTATTCAACAAAATATGCTTAACTGAATTAAACATTGACCTGACAATATGAACTCAGCAGAATATAATTATTGTACAATATTTTACAATATATTTCGATGATATGAACTCACGATTCTTTAGCAGGATCACGTGATCGCGTGAAATTTTGAATTCCACATCACTTAAGGAAAGACGATTTTATTGATATAAAGTATGGATTACACATACTTATCGAACGACAAATTGAGCCACAAAGGTGTCTCGATAAGCTCAATTACTTTAATTTACATTTGCCAGACACATAGTGCATCGCATATGATTCATTGAACGGAAAGATTGAAATAATGTTCTTTCGTTTATTCGAATTTGGGAAGCAAAATGCATATTTTAGTACAATTTGATCACCGCGTGGACATGTAAATTACAATCCCCCACAAAAATTTCGACTATGTACCCAACCCCCTCGTAAACCGTAACACCGTTGGGCGACGCTCCTGTCGTTTTGCAATCTGACAAATATAGAAAGTGAACGCTTAGTCGCGAATGGTGAGTTAACATTTAATGAACATACATGTACTCAACTGAAAGATGTGCCAAACCACTATTATACGACAATTTGTTAAGTGAGTCTTTTCCTGAAGTTATTTTGCATAGTAGATTTTCAAGTCTGCTAACTTTAAATCGTCATCACAAATGTACCTGATATATTCGTCTTTCTGTCGCATCGTTGTCAAAATCAACATAACGATCAAAATTTATTTGAAGAGAAAAACAAATTTTTGTTCCGCCATACATCAGATTTGTCTTATCCCTTTGATATTCAAGCCTACTAACTTTAAATGATAATCAACATGTACCTGAAATATTTGTCTTTCTGTCGCATCGTTGTCAAAATCAAATACAGATAACGATCAAAATTTATTCGAGAAGAAAAACAAATTTTGTTCAACCATATATATTTTAGATCCGTCTTCTTCCCTTTTATTGAGGCCATGCTGAGGACAAACAGCGGGCACACACGTGTCTCGAAAGAGGAGAAAAAAGTGTCCCCACGTGATTGCCAATTTTGACGCTAACTGCAAATTCGGTTTGTCAGAACGCGTCATTCCCTCGATAGGTTACAAAAACGAGTTAATCCCCACGTCACCCGGTATTATTGTTTAAGTGAATCAGTACCATGTGATACTTAACGTTTAGATAGTTATCGCCTAATTGGAATGTTGCGATTAATGCGAGCCGACATGTATTGCGACAGAATGAGTGAGCGACGTGTGAAATAGAAAAATCGAGCGAAAATGCAGTCTGGAAAAGATGAGCTTGTTTTAACGTGTGGAGTAAGTAGAATATCATGAAGGTTGTTTGCAATAGTCTATATTATGTCGATTTAGTTTCTAATATAGATGCCGCACACAGATAAGAGGTGAACTTAAGCTCTATGCATGAATTTATTTATTACAGTGAAAGAAGAAATTTGTTATCATTTTATAATCTTTCATCTTTTTCTCCTCATCTTTTTCTTCTCCTCCATCTTCTTTGTTCTAATTTTTCTTATTTCTTCCTTCTTCTTCATCTCTTCTTCTTCTTCTTCTTCTTCATCATCATCATCATCCCCTGCTATTTCCTTTTTCTACCTCTTCATCTTCTCCTTTTCTTCTACTCCTTCCTCCTTCTTCATCTTCTTTTTTTCTTCTTCTCCGTCTTAACTGTACTATTATTATCATGTTTATCTTATGATCCTGATATAAATAAAACCTTACATCAATTTTGTTTACGTAGGCCGGCGCCCCCAAAACCAACAAAAGGGGGAGGTTAAACGGGGATTCCCCTTAACACTTCACCCAACTTATCCCCCACATTAGCAGAGGCAAAGAATTTAGCAGAGGTGTTGAAGCAAAAATGCCAAAGTGTGCACGTTACATAGAATTAAAATTATTATGCCATGGCTGTAAAAGTCTAGAAACATTATCTACAAACGTTACAGTACTGTACATTACAGTACGAAACTTGGGTAAAATAAGAATTAATATACTTCCAAGCGTTTCTTCCTAAATGAATGATTATCTTTACCCCCATAATCTAAACGCAGAAAGTTGCAATTCTATTCACACATATGTTACTGACCGCAAATGTGTCCTTTTATTATTTTTCAATTGAAATAACACATTTCTATAACCTTGAAATGTATATTTCTTAAATTCACACTTACCTACACACACGACCAAGTGCATCTTGTGTCCCCATTTTTTTTCTTCAATATTTCGTCCCTGCTAATGAACTGATGAACCCAAATATTGTTTAAAAATCTTCCAATAAACACAAAGTTTTGTGTTAGTATCAGGTAAGAGTACTTATTATAGCAATTCCCTGTAACTTAAGAAAAACAAACAACATACGGTCTGAAGGAAATGACAAATAGAAAAATCGCTTGTCTTTGTTCTGTGTTAGACGTAAATCAATTTAATTTATCAAAGGATGAATTTTTCACCTTTGTTTATTTTCGCTTCTCAAATATAAATGTATTTATTAGTATTATAATATTTATAAACCACCTTGAAAATGTGTATTTTATTTACTTTGTACAAATTGCAAAACAAAAACGCAAAAATAAATTAAACAAAACGAAACAGAAACAAGACCAAATCGCCATTGATCCATAAAATCAAAACAACAACTGTGTAGGTATATAGACTAAATGTTAGTTTGATTTTTTTTTTATTAGTCTACTCAGTAAAATGGAATCCCAACTTCTAACGAGTTCTATCCAATCTCACACGACACTACCGTGAAGTCAGACGAGCCTCGCATAGTCAACTTCCCCGGGTCTCTCGGGGGCTTCGTTGACCAATATTTCCTATATTAGAATTGTCAGTGGATTTTTCTGTAAACCGATAACGCGTCACTGAGGCTTACTCGTCAAAGCCAAGAGGCATCGTCGCAACACCCCGATCTGATCAGTTTCTTCCAAATCTCTTAAGCCTCGAGAGCGCGTGTCATTAGGAATCTGGCGGATAATTATGAAACGCAAACGAGCTGTGTCTTCGGTTAGGTCGGACGACCTTGTAAAAGCGAGACACGTGTGCAAGAGTTAAAAAAGCAAGGAATACTCATTTTTTGACTCAATTCCAATATCCCGGTCTAACCTAAAGTTATATCCTAACCAAATTACTCGACTTAAGGTATACGGACGGAGTGTGCATTGCAGTTTGTGAGTGAGGAGACGACCCAAAAATGTAACCTGTCGTTGTCAGTTGTCCGTGATTTCGCCTGATTTAAAATACAGAATCGTCGTCTCTAAATTAATGTATTCTGAATGTTGTAAAAAACTTAATGTGGATGATATGGAGCTTTGGTGGAGCCTGCGGAGACTTGCGCTGCTACAATTACTACTTCTACTACTGCCACATCTACCACCACCACCACCACCGCCACCACCACCACTTCTACTTCATACCTTTACTACTTTTACTACTATACCACTACCACGACTGCTACCACTATTACTCCTACTACTCCTACTACTCCTACTACTAGTACTACTACTACTACTACTACACTTACTACTAACTACTTACTCCTACTACTCCTACTACTAGTACTACTACTACTACTACTACTACTACTACTACTACTACTACTACTACTACTACTACCGTACTACTACTACTACCACCACAACTACTACTACCTCTACTAGTACTACTACTACTACTACTACTACTACTACTACTACTACTACTACTACTACTACTACTACTACTTCTTCTACTACTACTTCTACTCTTCTACTACTACCATTTCTACCTCTACTACTACTATTACTACTACTACTACTACTACTATTTCTACTACTACTACTACTACTACTACTACTACTACTACTACTACTACTACTACTACTACTACTGCTGCTGCTACTACTACTACTGCTACTACTACTACTACTACTACTACTACTACTACTACTACTACTACTACTACTACTACTACTACTGCTGCTGCTACTACTACTACTGCTACTACTACTACTACTACTACTACTACTAACTACTACTACTACTACTACAACAACAACTACTTCTTCTATTGTTACATGATTATAAAGCCCATATAATCATTATTTACAGCGTTTTAACAAGCGCGCCTTTTCTGCGGACATTATTATTGCATTTTCTCTAAATTTTCACATAAAATAGTGAAGACCTTTAAGGAAGTCTCCTTGTCCGTTTTGATGACCTGATGTACACAAGGACGTTTTAGCGAAATTAATCAAGAACTTAAACGGCTACTCTTATCTGTCACGCACTGCTTACTGAGGATTAAGGGTTGTGGATTAAGAATCATCAAGATTTTTTTCGCAGACCGGAAAAGCAGCGCGCCAAATTTGCACTTCGGGAAAACATTCCAAAGTAATTACGGCGAGGACGTTAGTTGTTGTGAATTATAAGGAAACGATATTTTAAATGAAAATTCGCAAAAATAATTAAGAACTTATGAACTGTTCCCCAAATAGGTGATCTTTTTGACAAAGTTCATATAATATTACCCCCCCCCAAACACGAAATCCTTAGACAAAAACTGTTACCAACAGACATGAAACTCGATCTAAAAAGAATAGGCTTTTATTCTTTTGTTTTTCAATTTTGAAATCTTTCGAGATATGATCATTTCAATTTGAACTTTACTTTGATATAATCGTCAAAATCGGCGTATTAGCTCATCTAAAACAATGGATTCATCTACTCAAATATGTGTGAATAAATCTACAAATATAAATTAATTGTTGTTACCATGGATGCATACCGTCTGTTATCTTTTTCAGTTACTTGCTTGTTTGCCCTTTGTTCCTTTTGTGTGGTCAGTCCCGTATATGTTTTGTATTTGTGTTGTCTCTGTTTATTATGTTTGTTTTTTGTTGTTTTTTCCTAGTTTTGTCCAATCTACACGTAATTAGTGTTAATTGTTTTGGGCGTACCCACAACAGGCATAGCTTCTTGGGATTACGCCTTCTTCATTGCTATCAATTATATGTATATATCTAATGTAAATATTGTACATTTCAGCTTGCATTTGTTCAGTTTTGTTTAATTATTTCATGAATGAAGAAGTTAAATATGATTTCAAAAAAATTAATAGATAAACAAATAAATATACATACAAACATAATACATAAATAAATGATTGCAATACATCCATTTATACATGCATACATGTTTGGAAATAATAAATAATCAATAATAACTAAAATGAAATGAAATGAAATGAAATGAAATAAAATGTATGCATACAGGTACATAAATGAATAAATAAATGAATGAATAAATAAATAAATAAATATATTTTTTCACTCTAGCTTGAGCGAAAAGCGAAAACGAACATGGTTCAAAAGCCGTGTTGCACCATTACACTCAAATGAATGTTAAACAAAAAGTACACATGGCTCTGTAACATGCTGTTTCTGAATTTTATTTATGTTGGTTATAAAACAACGTCTGTATTTATTTGGTGAATATTAATTACACTTAGTGATTGGATGTTAACATAATGCTGCGTAAATATTCCACTAAGTGTTCTGATTGTCTTACACAAGTTTAACCAGACAGGTTCATGTCAGACTGTAAGTTCTGAGGAAATTCAAGATCGATTGCAGCGTACAATTGGTAATTAGCTGAGAGGGTATAAAAATATGACGACTTTAAAATAACCCGATTAATGCTGCAAGGAAGTGTATAATTTGCACAGGGACAATTCTATTTAAATGATTAAGAGGCAAATTTATCTTCGATATCATCACACACTCGCTTATACTTATTTGTTTTTTCAACGAGTTACGGTCTCATCCAGAAATAATACCCGTAAGGTTTTGGAACTAATATATATACTGCAATAGATGGCTTAAGATAATTCGGGTAACATGCATGGGGACGGAGATGTATGAAAGGGTAGATGTGAATGAATATGATCAAAATTTGATGTTACAAATATGTACATTTGAAAATCAAACGTCAAATTTTAAAGTCATGCGATGAAAATGTTCACTCTGAGAAAACCCTTATTATAATAAATCTGTAATATATATAACGTACTGTGGACGGCGACATAAACAAAATCCACAACCGTAATAATGTGGAATAACATTGTGTATGGTCATGTGTCATGAAAAATAAGATTTTCTCGTCTTGTATCCATCAGCCATTATGCGAAAAAGGAAAAATGAAACAAAATCAGTAATTTATATGCAGAACTCTTAAATCAACTTTAAGATCAATACACTAATTGTGAAAGTTAAAGTCATGCGATAAAAAGGTTCACTCTAAGAAAATTTGTTGTAATAAATCTGCAATGTCTGTAATGTATTGTGGATGGCGACATTAACGAAATCCTTAACCGTAATAACGTGGAATAATATTCTGTATTGTCATGTTTCATAAAAAAATCTTGTCTTTATGCGAAAAGGGGAAATGAAACAAAATAAATAATTCACCTGCAGAACTTTTTAAACCAACTTAAAAATCAATACACCAATTGTGATTACCTATCAGTTAAATCACGTGTAATATTGAAATATATCGCAATAACATGTAAGATAATTTTGTATCAGTTCTAAAAAGAGATTTCTTTATTATATCAGTATTTCTATATGTTTGATCCATGCCACTGAAAGTTGCTCTTATCTTTGCCATACATTAAAAAGTCATGTCTCGCCTTTGTTGGACATTTTCCCTTTTCAACTCTAGATTTTCCCTTTTTTCAGGAAGGTTGTTCAACTGCCCTATATTCTATGAAGTGACTTGGGAAAGAATACAGGCAAATGACACATAGTTCTTGTACAAGAATACATAGGAAAAAAACTTATTAGAAGCGCTATGCCTCAAAATAGCGGTATTGATTTGATTCGTGCTTTTACTTGTGATAATACATCTAAATGCAACAATTTCAAGACGGAAAATAAGCGAGTGCAGTTGAACGACCTTTTTGGTACTTTGACAGAAAAAAAGGTAACTTTTAGTGAAAATAGGGTTTAAAAAGGCATGTCAAACAAAGGTGAGACATGACTTTCCAAAGCAAATATATTGTATATATCGCTTTTGTTATTACATGTATTATTGTCTCTGTTATTATTATTATTATTATTATTATTATTATTATTATTATTATTATTATTATTATTTTATTATTATTATTATTATTATTATTATTACCATCATCATTATTATCGTTATTATCATTACTATTATTATTGTCATGATTATCATTATAATTTGGGTTGACTGTACATTTCTTTAGGCAACTTGTTTCCGTAATCAAATAATTAATGCGAATTTCCAGGACATCTTTTCTTTATGACAGCGCCGGATTTTCCTTATTTGAGGGCAAAATCAGGTTTAAGGTAAAAGGAAATTTGTGAATTAATAATATTTCACTATAAAGCCATCGGAAACTCAGGAGCGACTTTGAATAGAAAACTGCCATTGGGGTTCCGACACTTTGTAGTTTGTAACTCGACATACGTAAATCCATTCACAGACGAACAGACACACGGGGAGACAGACACAATCACACACATACACACACATAGGCACAGTCCCTGCCCAAAAACAAACAGTGTACACGCACACACACACACACACACACACACACAACACACACACACACACACACACACACACACACACACACACACACACACACACACACACACACACACACACACACACACACACACACACACACACACACACACACACACACACACACACACACACACACACACACACACACACACACACACACACACACACAATTTTACATACATGTATATGCATAGATTCACATGCATATTCATTCGGGCGTATTACGCATTACTCGCAATCGAGTTAATGTACTCGAGTTATCGTACAGGTATCAAATCAAATAACTGATACAACATGTGACCCTTTTTTCATTTCCTATAACTCGTTTCCTCCTCCCATCCCCCCCCCCCTTAAAAAATCGTCTGCAGATCGGGTGATAAAATTGTCTGAAAAGGCGTCACAATACAATGACTTTACATCTGGACAGTGGAACACTAATCAAGGTACTTCTCCTTCGAACATGCGTAATTTGCACGAAAGATACTCTACATATATCGACGTAAAATCTCGCCGTACTCGGCAGCAACGCGTGCGCCGTTGCCATGGCAACGGTTAAAGATAGCAAGCGCGCGGGAAAAATGGGTTTGTCTGCTAGGCTTGGAATAGTGGGCATGACGTCATGAGTTGCGCACTCGCTGGAGTAAAGTGATGGTATAACTAAGATTGTAAACAGGAACGTTATAAACTATGCAGGTGAGCTGCTATTTTTCTCTCCCAGATATCAAGTTTGTCTCCGATTTTTTTTCTCCTGTTCATTTCACTTCCGTCAAAGGTCTTAAAGTGAAAAGAAAAAGCTGAATAAAGCCACAGAAACATGCCCTTTCCAATGCTAGGAAATCACAAACAGTATCATTAAAATAACCCTTAAGAAATTATTTTTATCCCAAGTTGATTCAAATGGGAATAAGAATTAAATATCAGCCCGCCAACCTTCAGGTAAAAGGGAATTTGGGGTAAGGGCTTACGGAATCAAACACAATTTCAGAACAAATAATCAGAATAATCCGGAAGGAAAGCGTATATACCACAATTTTGCTTCCGAATTATGTTTACACACAAAATGAAAAAGGCATGGTTGCAATTTGTTGAATGTATGTATCTAAGCGTGTTATTTATTTTCCATTTCATTAAAAACAACAGTAAAAGATATTCTTTAAAAAAAACAGATTGATCTGTTTTTTTTTTTAGTTAAGTCTAATATAAATCCAGTTGTATAAACTATATTTTGTGATATACTACAAAGTTTGTACCTGAATGATAATTTCCCATCATATTTCAAGGTGTTTTAAAAGAGGGGTACGTGGCAAAATTGTCTTGAAAAAACTAATACTACATAAGGTTGATAAAACATAAACTTTAAAAACACAGTCGGTAGAAGCAAAAAGCACATCTCATGCTTACTTAATCCATGCTGGAATCAACCTAACACTAACTGATTAGGTGGTATCATTGTATGCCTATTGTTTACCCAGTATAGATTTAAAATATTTTCGTTTTGGAAACACTGGTACCGAATTTTACTTTCCATCTGTATAAGTTCTTACATGTGTTATCTTCTTCTTCTTGTTCATCGTATTCTTCTTTTTGTTCTTCTTCTTCTTTGTCTTCTTGTTCTTCTTCTTGTTCTTGTTCTTGTTCTTGTTCTTGTTCTTGTTCTTGTTCTTGTTCTTCTTCTCCTTTTTGTAAGCATTACCCAAGTGTGGCTTTGTTTTTGCTCGTAATATTTTGATGTATTTGAAGTTCTTCTTCTTCTTCTTCTTCTTCTTCTTCTTCTTCTTCTTCTTCTTCGTTGTCTTCTTCTTCTTCTTCTTTTCTTCTTCTTCTTCGTTGTCTTCTTCTTTCTTTTTTTCTTCTTCTTCTTCGTTGTCTTCTTCTTCTTCTTCTTCTTCTTCTTCTTCTTCTTCTTTGTCTTCATCTTCTTCCTCTTCTTCTTCTCCTTCTTCATTTCTATCTTATCTCCTCCACAATCCCATTTTCTTCATCTTCACTACATGGCTGGAAGGATCCTGTAAAGTAAAAAAAAAACTGACTGCGGTAATAAGCTTGAGATTAAAGGTATGCTGCTAATTTTTATTGTAATGTACCTAATCATAAAATTTGTCATAAGACTGTTTCATCACATTGAAATCAAGAAAAAAGGAAACCTAACGACAATTGAAAAACATACAGCCGGCGTATCACTTGCCCCACCGCAGGAAAATATAAACTACTATGTCTTACATTATTCAGGAAATTAAACAAGTTGTATTGGGTAACCTATTTTGATTTTATAGATTGATTGCAAATGTTTTTTTTTTCTTGCAAAATGGAGTACATGTACCCTTTTTCTTTGTGAGATTGAAATTCATGTACACACATAGGCCTAGATTACAAAAAAAAAATAAAAAAATAAAAAAATACGAGAGTTACATTTACTATTCAATCGCACATCGGCTTTACCTTACTACAGAATACAAGGTTAGATCGTGGATGCGCACTTATATTATCCTTGTGTGGCAGAAAAACCGCCGGTGAGATTCACTCTGAATCAACCTCTTCTACAAGACATCATTAATTAAAAACAGACTTGCTGACGTATGTACGTTTGTCTGACTCTAATCTGTCGGACGACACTTAAAAAATGGAGGACTTACGTAAATCACCTCCGTTCCCAGTCATAAAACATAAAATCCATCTTACTAGGTAGTATGAAGCGTAGACGGTTTTACACGTCTTTGCCACACGACCTATATAAGACGTTTCAATCTACATTTATTTAAACCATGACTAAAAAAAAAGAACTTCCGGTTTAATGATGCTTCCCGTTTTCGGCCCAAATCAAATTCTATGACATAAAGTACATGGAGTACAGTCAAACCTGTCTTAGCGGCCACCTCTCTATAGCAGCCAACCTGTCTATAGTGGCCACTAAAATTATTCCCCTGGAGACAAATCATGTGTTCAAGGACCTGTCTATAGCAGCCACCTGTCTATAAAGGCCACACTTTTTGTTTCCCTTGGGTGGCCACTATAGACAGGTTTCACTGTATTTAAAAGGAGAAGGGGCCAGCAACTAACAGACATAAGTTAAGAAGAAAAATGACATTGTGAATATTGTGAGAATTATGCTATACATGGTTATAAAGACTGCCTAAATAAGGGGTACTGTGTGATACTCACCCTTACCAAGGCCCTATAAATTAGTTAATTTGTGTTTATTTTACGTCTTTGTAAGTTTTATCCCGGGATAAAACTTGCAGAAACAGCTATCGGGGGAGGAGCTTATCGATTCAAACAGTGCAAACATTACCACGGCGCGACTCACACACGTCGGGTGGCATGCATCGGTCACGCATGGTTATCTCCAGACCAGTTCACGTGCGATCTGATTGGTTAGCAAGAACTCATTTTTTTTTTCTTAACTTATACCTGTTAGTTGCTGGCTCCTTCTCCCTTTAACAAAGAATCAAATCATTCAAAGGAAGTATTAATAATTTCTGCTGGTTTCAAGTTCAATTCAAGTTCAGTTAGACTTTGTTTCCATCAAATAAACAAAAGGTAATACATATTACAAAGCATTCGTTTTCATAAAGCGTACACTTATATATATATTTTTCAATTTGTAAAAAATGATACAAGATACAAACAAATTAATTAAATAAATTACAGTCAAGGTATACAACAAATTGATAAGTAAAGAAACACTGCTTTATAGGCTTAACAAAAGGAACTGATGGAAAAGAGTATCCACTAAAAAGGAAAGCTTGTAAGACGTGGATCACTCATTACGTAAGATGTAAATAATTTCACATGAACATTGATTAATTTAGTGATACAAATGAATATATAATGTGAATAATAAGGCATAGTGACATCGGACATAGTATCAGAGGAAATGAAATGAAGAATATACAAGCATTTTACAGTAAAGACAATATTCATTGGGTTTTTCAGTTATCTGCCATTACAATATAATCTGTAACACGTTTATCAATCAGAGGCTTTTGATTTTAACAAACTAAATATTCTTCACCTTAAGTTCTATCATTTGTTGTGTGTAGAATGAATATAATTGTATTATTGATCTGAATTGAATTTATTTATTGTCCATTAAAGTGGAAATTCGTTGTTCACTGGCATAACAAATTACAAGACAGCATTGAATAGTAATGGTATGTGTTATTTAATTAGTTGGGCACATATAGGCCTACTTATATAATACACATATACTTATATGTGTGTTGTTACGGTTAACAACCGTAGTGCAGTGTACTTTTGTTATGTGTATAATAAGTCATGTAATTATGTTATTTATGTCATATGAAATTAATTTTGACATTACGATTTGAAAATGCATTGAGCGAAATTAAATTAAAGAGAATGAAAAAGTATGTCGGAAATCACCACTAAATCTTTGTTCCTTGTTAATTCTTACCCCCAGTTATAGTAATAATTCATAAGTTGAATTAATTTTGTTTGCTCGATTAATTGATTCTTGTTATTAGGTAAAGATTATTGTTCTCGGCGAAATCAAACGATTTCATAATCATATTTAGGTTTTAATTAATTACCCGCTCTTCTTTATTTTTTTTTCAAATTATTTGCATGCCCTCAAAGCTCTCAATCTCATCAAGTAAATTAGACAAAAGCGGGTGAAATTTTAATGTAATACATGTATCTTAAAACATCTCACAAGGTCTTAAAGAAAATAGAAAGAGCGCAAAACAATTGACCTTAAAGGGTGTTGACATGGTTGGGAGAATAAATAAATAAATTAATAAATAAATACTAGTAAATAGATGAATAAATAAATAAATAAATAAATAAATAAGTAAATAAATAAGTAAGTAAATAAGTAAATAAATAAATAAATAAATATGTAGATAAATAAGTAAGTAAATAAATAAGTAAATAAATAAATAAATAAATAAATACATACACAAAAAAATTAAAAAATGAATAAATAAACAAATGAATAAATAAATAAATAAACTAATAAATAAATAAATAAATAAATAAATAAATACACAAATACAAAATAAAAGAATAAATGAATAAAAACATAAAAATCAATCAATCAATTTCAAAGTTCACACCAACCAATCAGAAGTCGAATGACCATGCATTACGCATCAGCCTTTCGAAACAAGACGAATGCGCTATCGGTGATGACATACAAAAAATGTATCACTCCAACCTAAAAATATGACGTAAAAATACACTTAAATACTGGTTGATGATGGAAAATCTTTAATCAGAATCCATCATTTCCTTGGTTCCCATAGGTGAAAACATACAAAATTCCCTTTATAATTTAGAGGATACAGCTGTATTGAAATAATTGGGAGAAATACAAAAATGCCTCAAGAACCAAACAGGTTGCAACATATACTAATGTATACAGCAGCCGGAGTGTATCTCCTGGCTGGAAGGATTTGGCTTGGATTTGGTTACTTGTCGAGAAACAAGCGTTCATTTACCAGTATTGAAGTCATCTGGTGAACGGATAGAAATTGATCCCATACAAAGCTACACAACAAATTCGCCTGCCACATTGGGTACTGATGGTGATTGTTTAAAAAGTACTTAACATTTGACCATGAAATTCAGATAGCAGAACCTAGTATTTGTACTTTTATCCCAACGTATAGAACGTGTTGATACGTTTTACATTTTTTTTTACATGTTCACAACTTTAAATGTCCTAAACGAAACGAAATGCTTCAATGCAGTTACAGCTGATATTACGGGCAAATTATTGGAAAATAATGGAATTTACAGTATATTGAGCAAAATGGAGTTTAGAGGGGCTGAGGAATTTACTTCCTTCCTTCCTCCCCTTTTTTCTATCCATCTATCTATCTATCTATCTATCTATCTATCTATCTATCTATCTATCTATCTATATATCTATCTATCTATCTATCTTTCTTTCTTTCTGTTTTCGTCCTGTTTTTCTTTTGCTCTTTTTTCCTTTCATCCTTCCCTTTTCCTTCTACCTTTCTGCCTTACCTTCTCCTTTCCTACCTTTTCCCTTTCTTTTATGTATTTTCCTTCTTTCTTTTGTTTGCTTCCTTTTTTTTACCCCGTTATCCCCCTTTCTTTTCCAGCGATCTTCCTTCCTTTCCTCTCCTCCTTTTTCTTTTCATTCTTTCTTTCGTTCTATCGTTGTTCTCCCTTTATTCCATCTACAATGTGAGGGTAATAAATTTGGTTTTTATTGTGGACCTCCATACACCAGTTCTAGTGAAGCCCAGAGGCGTCGATCCTTGGGGGGGGGGCGATCGCCCACCAATGAAAATATTGGGGGCAAATATATTGATCCCCCAATAATTTTGACAAATTGAAAAATTCATAATATGCAATGTAAATATATGTTTTAAAATTGTAAAGCACTATAAAACCATTAAACATGGCATAAAAATATTATTAAACATACAAAATTTTCAATTTTTCGGCGCGCTTCGCGCACAAAATTATGTATTACAATTTAGGCAATTTTGGACATTACTTTTTTTCACTCCCCCCCCCCCCCAATCCGAAACATGGATCGACGCCCCTGATCAAGCCCCGGTAAACTCCTCAGAATACGTTACTAACAGAATATCTTTTCGTAATCTATGTGATTGGAAACTGTTTGGTAGGTAATATTTCCTGTCTACCGATTCTAGGAAAACTACACTTAAATGTCAGTAGTCATTAAATCATTCTGACACTCATATATAGTAGTTCCGATTTATCCCGCACCAGCAATTTCCGGAGTTAAGAGCTTTTTTTTATATCCGAGAAGCAATTTTTAATACATCAACATGATTAATTACTCGATTCGTGTTTTTTGGTTTCACATGAGAAAAAAAAAGTCATCAGGGAAATTACCTTCACCTTGTCACAAAACTTTGGAACAGAAAATATCAGTTTTAGGTTTTTGTTTCTAAATTTAAGGCCATTACAAATTGAAATAGATCACCTTAAAGGTAAATGACATGATTGGGGGTAGTCCTCAACTTGGGCTGAAACTACTCTAGAATCAAGTAAACTATGCAATGATTCTCCTGTGAAAGTCTTGTAGTCAAACGTTGACTCATTCTAAAATAAACAATGTCAATATCACTCGTAGCACGGGAACCTGCTGTGTGGCTCTCTATGGGGCTTATTCCCTATCATGTCACTAACCTTTAAAGGTTAGTGACATGATTGGGAACACTTGAAAATGCCTCAAGAACCAAATGAGTTGAAATATATACCAACTATACACTAGCAGGAGTGGATCTCCCACCTGGGAGGATTTGTCTGTAATTTGTTTACTTAAGGAGAATCAAGCATAAACATAGGAGTATCTTATCTACGAGTGATATTGACATTGTTTATTTTAGAATGAGTCAACGTTTGACTACAAGATTTTCACAGGAGAATCCTTGCATAGTTTACTTGATTCTAGAGTAGTTTCAGCCCAAGTTGAGGACTACCCCCAATCATGTCATTTACCTTTAAGATTGTTACACACATACACTGCAAAAATGCTAGACACTTTTATAAACACTTTTCTGTAACACTTTAAAAACAGTTGAACACGATTATCTGGAAATCATAAACACATTTAGTTAGAAATTCTGTTTATCATCTATAAAATGACATAAAAAGTTCGTGTTTATTTCATGGAACACTTCATAAATACCTGAACACGTTTTATAAACACGTTTAAGTGTTGAAAATCATAAACACGTCAACAAAAACTTTTGTGAAGATCTAAACACTCGGGTATTCATAAAAAAATGTTTGTTACGCGTTTATGGTTTTCAACAACTCAACACTTAAACGTGTTTATAATTTCATATTAAACGTTTTCAATTGTTTACGAAGTGTTCCAGAAACAAACACGAAATTTTGATATCATATGGGTGATACATAGAATTTCTAACTAAACGTGTTTATGATTTCCAGATAAACGTGTTCAAGTGTTTAGTATTTTTACGTGTACTTGGGCAAATGACACCTTGTGAGTGCGTGTGTAAGATTATATCAATGGTTCGATGTATATCTTTCCAAACTGTAGGACTGATAAATTCCCAAAGATGATTTTACATTTTGTTTTATGTATTTCTTTTAAGTTCATCAAATGTGGTCAAACTTGTAACATCTTCCAATGAATAATGCATGCTCATCTTAAATTGACCACAGGTAAGGTGTTGTCACATAGATAGAAGAAAGACTCAAACGGAGACAAGTCAAATTGTAAGAATATACAGAGCTGTTTTATTTAAACATAATTTATGTTATATGTTATAAAAGAAACAAAAATACTAAAAAACGTTTTAGATGGATAGAATAAAAGAAATACCAGCATGTAATTTAGCATTAGCGACCTTTTGGTTGTAAGGGCAAACCGCTTTAGCGAGTTTTGGGTGTTTAAATTGGCAATTTACGTACATTTTAACAAACGAAAGTCAATGAAAAGCCCGCAAACATGAGATTTACGTATGGTTAAAAAAAATAGCACATAATTATCAGGGATGTAGTCGAGGCCGGCCTCGAGGCCAGATTTTGACGGCCTTGGCCTTGGCCTCGGACCGAGTCACGTGTACAAAGTCTATGGGAACAATGTTTTTCCAGCGGCCTTGTGACTCGGAAGGGCCGGCCTCGACTACATCTCTGATAATTATACGTTGCTACAAACAGGGCGAGAAAACATGTGCACAAAGTTATGTTCATACAGGTTTTTGTGGTAGTCTTTCATGTGCAAAGCGATCATGTCAACTCGATCACAGCGTGGTTTTCACTCGGTGCCTGCAAACATTACAGCAATTGATTGTGAGTTAGCCTAATAATAGTTGGAACTATCGGAAGTGTGGCGAGACTCGTTTGATTGGGGCGAGGGATCGGCATTTTAACATCATTTAACACAAAAAGAAGGCATGGATGGGGGAATTCATGAAGACATTCTACATGTGCTGGGGCAAAAACTATCTGGTTAAAGTTTAGACTTTATCGCAATTTGCCTTGATTGTTATAAATGGGATGGTATGATATACTGTTATTACTTTGAATGACCCATTTAATTAATCAATCAGCCTGTTTATATCAATCAACATTTTTAACTAGCTAACTAACTAACTAACCAACTAATTACCTAACTTGCTAACTATAGCTTTCTCTTTATCTATATTCTCAGCCTATATGCATATGTATATTTGTATCTGTATTTTTTGGTATTCATATCTGCCTATCTTTTTATTTCTGTCCCTTTATATGACTCCACATCTATTAATCTTTATTCATTCATCTATCTGTAATTCTATCTATCTCCATATCTCTCTATCACTATATGTATGTATGTATGTATGTATGTATGTATGTATGTATGTATATATGTATGCACTATCTATCTATCTATCCATCCATCTTTCTATCTACCTACCTATCTATCTATCCACATATCTATCTACCTATCTACCTACCTATCTATCTATCTCTAGCCATCTTTCTAATTATCTCCCTATCTATCTATCTATGTATCTATCAATCTATCAATCAATCAATCAATCAATCAATCAATCAATCTATCTA
>JZLH01S0001627.1:79532-93707 GCA_001188425.1 Eucidaris tribuloides
AATTCGAGAACTGACTTTCTGGTTGATTCACAGGGGAGAGAAGGAGTCGATAAGCCTGATATGAATAGGGGTGTGTAGGCCGGTGCGGCCCACTCGGTAGAGTGCGCATATCTCCGCTCTTAACGATTCCTTGTGCAATGTGTGCAAGCGCCCATCTCTGTCAAATATCTCGGCTCCTTTCATCTCGGTTCCCCAGAAAATGGACTAATGAAGATCTCTTTTAAATAAAAAAGGGGAAAGGGGAAGCTGGCCTGAATGCAATGCACATCCGATCGGGTACATCTCGCTAACAATGCTGTAATGACATTACTACATATTCATTTATTGGAAAGATTCGACGTGGTGGTATTTTTGGCGGAATTGCAAGATGTCGTTCATAGATCGCTTGCATGGTTGTTAATATTCGATCGAAAGATTTGACAGGCCTGCGGCGTGAGTGCTTGCCTGCACGCATGCGTTCCATAAAATACTGAACATATGTTTCATATTTTATTCGTATTAAATTCATATTTCGTGAAGCAGGTAACACTACTCAATAGGATTAATAAAATACGATCGGCGATTGATGATCATATCAGGAAGACTTACTGACAGAAATGGACAGTATCTTCAGGCGGAGTCGCATCGTCCTCGAAAACAGGTAAGCCCCAGACGTTATTTTCTTTTCGCGTCTCTTTTGCTCTCAAAGTGTCATTCGATCTATCACGTTTTAAGAACTTGTTACCCATAATGCATTTTTGTCGACCCATAATGCATTTTGTCCCGACAACGCCTTGATATTTTAAATCATGGCGGGTTCATACAAGAGTTCAAAATTCGTACAAAGAAAGCCAGCTATCGTTATGAAGAGTATGGCTGTTCGATGTGATTTTTTTTATTTCGTATTCCATTTATCATCTTGATCGAAGAAATTTGAAATTTTTGCTCTTTTTTATAATCCAGAAATTATTTGAGCTGATTTGAGTTTTATCTTTCAACGATTAACAATTTTAAAGCAATCATTTTTTGAACAATTTAACATAATATGATTCGTAGAACAACACACAATGACGATAAATATAATAAAATAACCTTGGTTAAAATCATGACAAAATGCAATTTCAACATTATAATTTGCATTCATACATGTTTTGAGTTTTATCTCTCCATTTTCAACGAATGAACAATTCAAACAAATAATCAATTTTGACAATTTTAACATAATATATTCATAGAATCGTATTTACACACAACAATGACGATAACAATACAAACTAACATGGCAAAATCATGACAAAATTCAATTTCAACATTACAGATTGCATTCTTACATGTTTCGAGTTTTATTTGTCTATTTTAAACGAAATGAACAATTCAAACAAATAATAATTTTGTCAATTAAACATAATATCGGTATAATATTAGTAACTGCGTATGTACACAACAATGACGATAAACAATACGAAATAAGCATGGCAAAATTATGACAAAATTCATTTTTAACATAGCAAATTGCATTCATAACATGTAGGTAATTTCTGTTGATAACAACGGAAATGTCTGTTTTCATGATTTAGTTAATTGACTTGATGTATTCTGCATTTGCAGACATCAAGAAAATTTCATTTACATCACCAAATATGATTATCGGAATAAAGTACTCGATAATCTTTCTCACTGAACAAATAATACATTTTCAAAGAAGTATATTTCAAAATACCACTAAACATGTTATTTCATTTAATAATGCAGCAAATTGTTTGTCTCTGTTCGTCAAAACAAGCGACACACAAAGGGACACACTCAGAAATACAGATAGCATGCAACATAACATGTTTAGCTGAAGTATACCTTATATTGGTGTTGCTTATTTCTTCACTAATATCTCAAATGTCTTCCCAATGTATTTTATAATTTTACCGAGATTTTTTCATTAGAATTCTTTATTGCCGTGAATCTTGTAAGTGCTGAAGAAGTTAATTCCTGTAAAAAAAATCACCACACTTTCGTTTGAATGAAGAACTACAATTTTGTTATGCGACATAAAATTGCCATTGTGCGGTATGGGGGGGGGGGGGTAAAGGCGTTTTATTTTCGAATTTCATATATTTTTCGAAACAATAACATGATAACAAGTTCAGGTTCGTACAATAACATAAATTTCATACCATTACATAAATAACAAGTCAATTTACAAAAATAAATCAGAAAAACATTTGAAGTGATACAAAGTAAATTAGTTTGTTATTGTAAAATTACAATGACATTTGAAATAATAACAAAGTAAACTAATTTGTTATTGTAAAATTACAATGACACAAGATATAAACATATGAAATATTTATATGACCAAAATATAATAACTTGAATTATGTACATGCGGAGGCTGCCGTTTTAAGCAGAGCTTGAATAGACGGACAACCAAATGGGACGAACGACCCGTAATCAAACAGATTGACAAATTAAAATGCCATGCTGATTTTAACGACACAAAAGGCTGAGACCGGAAGTAGGTGACGTCACGGAATACATCTATTTAATTCAATATTATTTAGCGTAAAGATTTGATCAATAGCGTCTAAAACAAAGGTCCTATAATGAAATAAAAACCAAGAATTTCTAATGAATTATTTGAGAGAATAGAGAAGAGTTAAGATGTAATACACAAATTGACTGAAGGTGTGCTTTTAATGCATATTTATGTTATGAAATTTTAAGTAGGTTGACTCTTGTACTTAGATTTTGTGTCGATATTATTATGTACGTAAGTATGAAAATTATTCGCAAAATTTATAAAAATTCCATCAAGCACTTACAAGCACAGACAACATAAAATTCCATCAAGCATGTACAATCACAAGACAACATAAATAAATGTATAAAGTAAACAATAAACATATAAACTAAAATATATATATGGGCCAACTTGCAATGTTCTTATCTGTTTCATATAATATAATTAGAATTATAGATGTCATTATCAACTTTATCATTATCATTATTATTATCATCAACGCTGAATCATTATCAAGCAATGAGTAACATCAGTATAGTTATTTTTTATTGTTATTAGCGTTATTTCTAATATGTTGTTTTACTTGTTTATTTGTTTGTTGTTTGATCAGATATTTTTAGCCTTTATTCATAATTTCATATACATACATTCATTAATTGCAGTAGCAAAAGACATGTGAGAAATCATTTGACACGTGAACATGTAATACGAATATATTTCATAACTGACTGAATGTAACAATGTTATACTGTCTTATTGATTATAATTGCAATCATAAGAGATGTGAATACAATATATAAAACGAGATTTTTAAAAGTGCAAACGATTTGATGATTATGTAATTCATTGTTTGGAGTATAATACACTCAATTACAATGTTAACGGGTATTTACTAGGTGTTAAAAAATAAAATTTGTTAATTTTGGTATTTAATAACACAAAAACCATACAGAGATAATACTGCATGAGTACAAGTTATAGATGAAGAGTGACATTTTTGGTGGAGGTGGTTTGAATACGATATCAATAATCATTTTATGTAATTCATGTTTATTTAAAAAGTTAGGGTTCAGATTTTGCTCAATATCTTAACCCCCTGTAAAAAACTGAAACTGTAAGCAGAAATCATAGTGTGTGTGAGAGTGTGTGCCTGGTCCACACACGAATAACAATAAACAATGGCTGTGCATATCTCCATTGAAACTCTGGAATGCAATATTCTCATCTGGGTCTGGGGAAGATGAATGCTTTATTAATATTCATTAGAAAGGAGCCTGGCCACTACTAGTCTTTATTCACAACCATTGTAAAAAGGAAGTCAAACTTCGTGCCCTGAAGATGTTTTTAAATGTTTATTAATGGATTGAAGTGTTGAGAAATGATTCCATACATTCAAAAATAATTATGTCGATGCTGCTGATAATGATGTAATTTCATTAATCAAGATTAAGAAGAACAAAGAAATCCATGATGACGGTAACACTGAAAAGTAATGTTTGTTAGCTTAAATGGCAAATTAGTGAGCAGATAACTGAAAAATCGTTCAAATTGTGATAAAAGCATGAAAATTGGCATGTAGAGTCATTTTGGGCCGCCTATTACGGAAAACTACGCGGGCCACGGCGAAAATTCCAAATGGCGGCGATTTTTTCGTAATTATTCAAAATGGCCGCCAGAATTAGTGATTTCCATCATGAAATGCATCCCCTGGTCAATTTCGATTGATTTTTGTGCCAAAATATATGTTTTGCATCATGTTAAATCCAAAAAGAATAATATCAGACGCCATAATCACTTCTTTCTAATACATTTTATCAACGCAATTCATAGAAAATATGAACTTTTCAAGTACAAAAGAGTGGACGTTTTTGGTGGAGGTGGTTTGAATACGATATCAATAATCATTTTTATGTAATTCATGCTTATTTAAAAAGTTAGGGTTCAGATTTTGCTCAATATCCAACCCCCTGTACAAAACTGAAACTGTACAGAAATCAAATGGTGTGTGTGAGAGTGTGTGCCTTGTCCACACACAATAGCAATAAACAATGGCTGTGCATATCGCCACTGGAGACGCTGGAATGCAGTATTCTCATCTGGGTCTGGGGTAGATGAATGCTTTATTAATATTCATTAAAAATCAGCCTGGCCACTGGTAGTCTCAATTAAATGTGTACATGTAGGGTAAGATGCAAGCATGTGTTAGCATGCTTTGTCATTCAGTACCAGATTTGCCATTTAAGCTAACAAACATTACTTTTCAGTGTTACCGTCAATCATGGATTTCTTTGTTCTTCTTAATCTTGATTAATGAAATTACATCATTATCAGCAGCATCGACATAATTATTTTGAATGTATGGAATCATTTCTCAACACTTCAAATCCATTAAAAACATTTAAAAAACATCTTCAGGGCACGAAGTTTGACTTCCTTTTTACAATGGTTGTGAATAAAGACTAGTAGTGGCCAGGCTCCTTTCTAATGAATATTAATAAAGCATTCATCTTCCCCAGACCCAGATGAGAATATTGCATTCCAGAGTTTCCAATGGAGATATGCACAGCCATTGTTTATTGTTATTGTGTGTGGACCAGGCACACACTCTCACACACACTATTTGATTTCTGTACAGTTTCAGTTTTTTACAGGGGGTTAGATATTGAGCAAAATCTGAACCCTAACTTTTTAAATAAACATGAATTACATAAAAATGATTATTGATATCGTATTCAAACCACCTCCACCAAAAATGTCCACTCTTCATCTATAACTTGTACTCATGCCAGTATTATCTCGTGTATGGTTTTTGTGTTATTAAATACCAAAATTAACAAATTTTATTTTTAACACCTAGTAAATACCCGTTAACATTGTAATTGAGTGTATTATACTCCAAACAATGAATTACATAATCATTCAAATCGTTTGCCACTTTAAAAATCTCGTTTATATATTGTATTCACATTCTCTTATGATTGCAATTATAATCAATAAGACAGTATACATTGTTACATTCAGTCAGTTATGAAATATATTCGTATTACATGTTCACGTGTCAAATGATTTCCACATGTCTTTGCTACTGCAATTAATGAATGTATGTATATGAAATTACGAATAAAGGCTAAAAATAATCTGATCAAACAAACAAACAAATAAACAAGTAAAACAACAATATTAGAATAACGCTAATAACAATAAAAAATAGACTATACTGATGTTACTCATGCTTTGATAATGATCAGCGTTGATGATAATAATAATGATAATGATAAAGTTGATAATGACATCTATAATTCTAATTATATATAATGAAAACGATAATAACAATTGCAAGTTGCATATATATATTTTACGTTTATATGTTTATTGTTTACTTTATACATTTATTTATGTTGTCTGTGATTGTACATGCTTGATGGAATTTTATGTTGTCTGTGCTTGTAAGTGCTTGATGGAATTTTATCAAATTTTGCGAATAATTTCATACTTCGTACATAATAATATCGACACAAAATCTAAGTACAAGAGTCAACCTACTTAAAATTTCAATAACATAAATATGCATTAAAAGCACACCTTTCAGTCAATTTGTGTAATTACTCTAACTCTTCTCTATTCTCTCAAATAATTCATTAGAAATTCTTGGTTTTTATTTCATTAATAGGACCTTTGTTTAGACCGCTATTGATCAAATCTTTACGCTAAATAATCAATTGAATTAAATAGATGTATTCCGTGACGTCACCCTACTTCCGGTCTCAGCCTTTTGTGTCGTTAAAATCAGCATGTGCATTTTAATTTGTCAATCTGTCTTGTTTACGGGGTCGTTCGTCCCCATTTGGTTGTCCGTCTATTCAAGCTCTGCTTAAAACGGCAGCCTTCCGCATGTACATAATTCTAGTTATTATATTTTGGTCATATAAATATTTCATATGTTTATATCTTGTGTCATTGTAATTTTACAATAACAAATTAGTTTACTTTGTATCATTTCAAATGTCATTGTAATTTTACAATAACAAACTAATTTACTTTGTATCACTTCAAATGTTTTCTGATTTATATTTGTGTAAATTGACTTGTTATTTATGTAATGGTCATGAAATTTATGTTATTGTACGAACCTGAACTTGTTATCCATGTTATTGTTTCGAAAAATATATGAAATTTCGAAAATAAAACGCTTTAACCCCCCCCCCCCCATACCCGCACAATGGCAATTTTAGTTCGCATACAAAATTGTATTCTTCATTCAAACGAGTGTGGTGATTTTTTTTACAGGAATTAACTTCTTCAGCACTTACAAAGATTCACGGCAATAAAGAATATCTTAATGAAAAAATCTGGTAAAATTATAAAATACATTTGGGAAGAACATTTGAGATATTAGTGAAGAAATAAGCAACACCAATATAAGGTATACTTCAGCTAACATGTTATGTTTGCATGTATCTGTATTTCTGAGTGTGTCCCTTTGTGTGTCCGCTTGTTTTGACGAACAGAGACAAACAAATTTGCTGCATTTTTAAAATGAAATACATGTTAGTGGTATTTTGAAATATACTTCTTTGAAAATGTATTATTTTGTTCAGTGAGAAAGATTATCGAGTACTTTATTCCGATAATCACTATTTGGTGATGTAAATGAAATTTTCTTTGATGTCTGCAAAATGCAGAAATACATCAAGTCAATTAACTAAATCATGAAAAACAGACATTTCCGTTGTTATCAACAGAAATTACCTACATGTATGAATGCAATTTGCTATGTTAAAAATGAATTTTGTCATAATTTTGCCATGCTTATTTCGTATTGTTATCGTCATTGTTGTGTACATACGCAGTTCTAATATATACCGATATTATGTTAAATTGACAAAATTATTATTTGTTTGAATTGTTCATTCGTTGAAAATAGACAGATAAAACTCGAAACATGTAAGAATGCAATCTGTAATGTTGAAATTGAATTTTGTCATGATTTTGCCATGCTTAGTTTGTATTGTTATCGTCATTGTTGTGTGTAAATACGCATTCTATGATATATTATGTTAAATTGTCAAAATTGATTATTTGTTTGAATTGTTCATTCGTTGAAAATGGAGAGATAAAACTCAAAACATGTATGAATGCAAATTATAATGTTGAAATTGCATTTTGTCATGATTTAACCAAGGTTATTTTGTATATTTATCGTCATTGTTGTGTTGTTCTACGATATATTATGTTAAATTGTCAAAAATGATTGTTTAAATTGTTAATTCGTTGAAAGATAAAACTCAAATCAGCTCAAATAATTCTGGATTATAAAAAAGGAGCAAAATTTCAAATTTCTTCGATCAAGATGATAAATGGAATACGAAATAAAAAAAAATCACATCGAAACACGCCATACTCTTCATAACGATAGCTGGCTTTCTTTTGTACGAATTTTGAACTCTTGATGAACCCGCCATGATTAAAATATCAAGGCGTTGTCGGGACAAAAATGCATTATGGGTGACAAAAATGCATTATGGGTAACAAGTTCTTAAAACGTGATAGATCGAATGACACTTTGAGAGCAAAAGAGAGCGAAAAGAAAAATAACGTCTGGGGCTTACCTGTTTCGAGACGATGCGACTCCGCTGAAGATACTGTCCATTTCTGTCCAGTAAGTCCTTCCTGTATGATCATCAATCGCGATCGTATTTTATAATCCTATGAGTAGTGTTACCTGCTTCACGAAATATGAATTTAATACGATAAAATATGAAACATATGTTCAGTATTTTATGGAACGCATGCGTGCAGCAAGCACTCACGCGCGCCCTGTCAAATCTTTCGATCGAAATTAACAACCATGCAAGCGATCTATGGAACGACATCTTGCAATTCCGCCAAAAATACCACCACGTCGAATCTTTCCAATAATGAATATGTAGTAATGTCATTACAAGCATTGTTAGCGAGATGTACCCGATCGGATGTGCATTGCATTCAGGCAGCTTCCCCTTTCCCCCTTTTTTATTTAAAATGTGAGATCTTCATTAGTCCATTTTCTGGGGAAACCGAGATGAAAGGAGCGAGATATTTGACAGAGATGGGCGTGCAACACATTGCACAAGGAATCGTTAAAGCGGAGATATGCCACTCTACCGAGTGGGCCGCACCGGCCTACACAACCCCTATTCATATCAGGCTTATCGACTCCTCTCTCCCCTGTGAATCAACCAGAAAGTCAGTTCTCCGAATTCACCTCCGCAGTCACCAAAATATTCGTGTAAATCAAATAAAAAAGGAAATGTACATTGAATGAATGAAAAGGGGAGTGAATAACTTAAAACACACGACACGTTTACCATGATTTACATCCTTCGTTTCTGACTAATTGTTATTTCCTTAATGAACATTTCGAAATACCTTTTACGACTGAATAGGGCAAAATGTGTTTGGGGGAGCACGAACAGAATACGAAGAATTATGCTTTCAGTGGCGGTTGGACAAGCATTTAGAGGAGTATACATCAAATTCTGTGGTCTTCAAAACGAGTAAGTCAAGCCGGTCAGTTGTAACACTTTTTAATTGTTTACTCCTTTATATATAGGCAGATTAAAAGGATACAAAACATATAAAACTTTGCTATACATATTTTACCCACATGTAAAGTTGGTATCGACACGTGATGTTTTTATCGTCAATTAAGTGTGCTTTCAGCTTCCGGAAATAATCATCTCAAGATAAAATTGTCATTCTGTTTCTGCTTTCTTTCTTTCTTCTTTCTTTTCTTTTATCTTTCTTTCTTTCTTTCTTTCTGTCTTTCTTTTCTTTCCATCGTTTCTTCTTCTTCGTGGTATTCTTCTTTACTTCCTCCGCCGCCTCTTCGTCTACTTCTTCTCCTCCTCCTCCTGCCTTTTCTTTAGCTTTCTTCTTCTTTTCTTTCTTCTTCTTCTTCTTCTTCTTCTTCTTCTCTTCTTTTCTTCTTCTCTTCTTCTTCTTCTTCTTCTTCTTCTTCTTCTTCTTCTTCTTCTTCTTCTTCTCTTCCTATTCTTCTTACTGAAATAAGCCTTCACTTAAGCGGGGAGAGTCGCGACCTTGCATGTCCTTGCACAAAATGTCACAAACTATAATTTTGTGATTTAAAGGTTTAAGTAGAGAAAGGATTGAATCTTCCATATCCCAGCAGAAACTATTTAAAAATGTTGGTAAATACTGTATTTCAACCTTCTAATTTCCTTAGAAGCTGAACAAAGTTGAATTCACGTTATAGATGTGAGGATATGAGATAAAATAACAGGAGTGTATGATGGACATTATAGTGAACCCGATCCATGCTGAGGTTATAATTTAAATAATGATTTTTCCTTGTTGAATATTAGTTTGCTTGTTATTCTCAACATTTTCACGACGTAATCCACACACTAGAATATTTGGTGTTATAATCTATCATCTATAATTCAAGCAGGAAATACAGATTTATTTATGATTCTGAACTAAAAAATTACAGTTCCATTCGCGAAATTGTTCGATTGGATAACAATAAACAAACCAGATATAGTTGGGAAGGTTATGTGGTGCAGTTTGACTGACATGATCAATACAATGTTAACACTGTATAGCCAGCTAGCCGTGATTTACAACTGGGCAAAAAGAGTAAACTTAAAAAAAATACGGAACAACTTATATTAACCAAGTGAACACACATTCCACTTGCTTAGATTGTTAGCCTCCACATTTTGTTGTTACTCGTAAGTCTTCTAAAAATCAACCCCTGTAGCATGACAGGCGTACGTATTGAATTCATCATTTGTTGAGTATTATTGCATTTTGATTGAAATGCATTTTATTTAAACTAAAACAAAATTTACGCGTTCTTCTATTTTAATATATATTGAGATATACTGTAAAACGCAATGTCCTATAAAGAATACCATGGGCCTACAAGTGTGCTGGTAACACATACATACAACAAAATTCGGCTGTCCGGCAGAAGGACCCGAGCACATGTTCCCAGCAGAAGGATCTGAACACTAAATTGTCTCTAACTTGAAAACCATCGGCTCTTTTCACATGAAATAAAAGTAATGTGATGTTTTTCGATCCTTCTCTCGGTCTGTAAAGTGTAAATATCAAAATAAGGCAATATTTCTCAGATTCGAGAAAATTTACTGTCAAGGCCCTTCTGCCGGGAACATAATGCTTGGGCCCTTCTGCCGGACAACCAACGGTATATGTAATGCAATCACATAATTTAATTGCTCCGTGACGGTTAGTGGGAGGGGCGTGACATCAATTGTATCCCGACGCCTAAGCGGAACATTTGATTCATCTATGCAAATTAGGGACTCTGCCCACACGAAGACCTAAATCACCCATGCGCTTATTGGCTTCATTATTTCCTGTTTGGAAAAATGCACGTTAGTCATATGTGTTGATGTGTGTGTGTGTGTGTGTGTGTGTGTGTGTGTGTGTGTGTGTGTGTGTGTGTGTGTGTGTGTGTGTGTGTGTGTGTGTGTGTGTGTGTGTGTGTGTGTGTGTGTGTGTGTGTATGTACAAGAATTATTTTGTATTTGAACTATATCTGGAAGAAACATATCAAAACATTGTTATTTTCAAAATGAATGTAAAAATATATGTATTGTTTTGTTTGTTTTGATTCTGGTATAAGGATAAAATATAAATCACTGCAAACAATAATTCTGATTTAATTTCTGATTAATTAATAAGATTTACGTTAATAGACAGTCATGTGAGAAGCAGACCAAAATATAATCAAATTCTCTATATATTATATTATGATTATATACTGATTATTATATATAATATATGTTTTGTAAGGTAGAGTGCGAGATACCCAACCCACAAAAAAAAAATACATTATACACCCACCAGAAAATGCAAGGATTTCGCGCGACGTTTATTGCTCATTTGTGTACATACCATGGTTTGGCAATGAAGCATGGGTGGCACATTTTTGCGTAGACACTGATTTGGATTGATATACCTTATGTTTTTGTTTTTTGTTCGTTTGTTTCTTAGTTAGTGTTGTTTTTGTTCTGATTAGGGCCAAGGGAAAATAAAGACCAATAATTTAACCCCACAACACAATGTTCGAAACACGTAGAATATAGAACGTGCAAAGACATTTCTCCCAAACAGCTTGATATTTTGTGTTATCGTGTAATACTAAATTTGCAATTTTCCTTTCCTTTCAAATTATAAAGATAAATTATGTTTCATGATTATAAATCTTACAAAAACATTAAAGATGCAATGGAATAATCTAAATGCAGATCTAATTTCAGTGGGCATTATCTACCATTCCTTGTACTTCCTCGATCTATTATTGATTAATTATTTATTTAGCGTTGCACTAAAATATATTCTATAGTATATTTATATCAATCTTTGATCAAGATTGTTTTATATCTGTTGGATCCAACCTGTGGAACAATTATCGCGGCGTAAGAAATAAGGTAGACTACATCCATAACCTTGCATAAACCTAATTCAGTCTAGTTATATTAATCTCTACGCTCATGATTACTCTTTCTTTAAATATTTGTATTTCTCTTTTGTTTCTTCTAAGTGTGGTGGTCCTCCATGTTAGATATGATGTATCTGCAACCATATAGCAACTGTTTTGTGTGGATTTCGGCGCAATATTAAACGTGATAGATTATATTATGATTTCGATGGTGTACATCTAATCAGACACGACACCAGACACACACACAACACACACACACACACAGCAGACCATTTTCATCAACCATCATCCACTGATCTACACATCATTTCTTCACTTACGGTACATCACTATTTCATTCTATCAATCACATTTTTTTTTTTTTTTTTTTTTTTTTTCATCTACACTCACACACTACGTCTTACACATCTTATTTTTTTTTCTTGCACACACCACACACGTGACATTTCACGCAACACAGATATGCACTCGCAACACAGACATATACATATATAATATCATATTATATTAATGAATATATATATTATCATATTATATTATATAACTATATAAATATTATATAGTATAATATAATATTATGCGTGTGTAATTGATTGTGTGTATGTGTGGGTACTTGTGTGTGTGTGTGTGTGTGTGTGTATGTGTGTGTGTGTGTGTGTGTGTGTGTGTGTGTGTGTGTGTGTGTGTGTGGTTGTGTGTGTGTGTGTGTGTGTGTGTGTGTGTGTGTATGTACAAGAATTATTTTGTATTTGAACTATATCTGGAAGAAACATATCAAAACAATAACTTTGTATTATTTTTGTAAACGTTCATATATAAGATATGTATATATTGAAATTTTATATTCAATATTATACATCATCTATATTTCTATATTCTAATATCTTGTTCTTTATTTATATAATATGGACTGGCCTTGAGGGGATACGACATATATTGCCTGAACGAATATCATATCGCGCGATTCGAAGACGAGGGTGATATGATTCTAGTGATGGCAAATATATGTCGTATCTCCGAAAAGTAAGAGCCAGTCCATAATTATTATTATTATCCACATAGAGACATCTAGAGCACTGAATTATATTATTGAAAGCTTCCCTTATACTTTTGCCTGCACAATTCCTGGGGAAAACAATATTGTACGCGTCAGTTTAGCACGATTAGCTTGCCATACTGCTTAATTGATCTTTGCCCGCTGACCGCTCTGCAAGTCAGCGCCATGACGGTACGCATCGCATGTGTGCATCTGACAGTCTAGTCTGTGCGCTTCGCACACAAGTATCGGTACCCTGATCTAATACTAGACGCATTTTGGAAACTAATGCTGTTCAAGTAGGTCTATAATAGGGGTGTAGTTAAAACAGAAAACAAGTTAGATCATTAGGGTTTTTTCACCTGCTCTGGCTGGACGATAGAATACTAACAGTTAGTACGAGCGCTGACGCTGTCACTATGAACATCACAGGGAATCGGTGAGTTAGATCTGACGAGTATCGGTACCGTACCTTACCGGTGACTTGTTACTGTTGTTGTTGTAGCCCGCGAAGGCGAGCTAAGGTCTAAGTTCTAACTACGGTAGACTACGTTAGAATAATGTTAGATCTAACGTTATAGAATCATTAATTAGATCTACTACTACGGTACCAGTAGTTACGCCATGTGTCCCGGCGATAAGGTTAGAGCCAAATATTAACTTGTAACGTCGTAGTCTACTCTAAACACGTTAGATCAAATCAAACATGATTGATGGGTGTCAAGTTAGATCTAACGAGTAACGTTAGGTTCGTTGTTAGACCAAACACCTCTGTCTCTGACTGTTGAGGTAAACATAAATTCACTAATTGTTACATTCCAAATTCAAGTTGTCTGTAAACTGATCTGATGTACAGATTTAAACGTTAACGTTAGAATATAACGTTACATCCTAACGTCACGACATCAGTTATTGATAACGTTAACAAAACTATCGAACAAAGTCGTCCCCTAAAATTACTCGTTTCATTACTTTGCTGAACAACACAGATCTACGGTACAGCATAAAAAGAAAACAGATAGAAAGTTACGGGCCAGAGTTTCATAACGCCAAAGAAGACGAAGTTAAAAAACGGCACACACACACACAAAAAATCAAAACAACTAACGTTAATTGTACATTGACGCGAACGTCTGTGACGTGCCAAGTCAAGTTACGTGCAAACAATCG
>JZLH01S0001627.1:98834-114175 GCA_001188425.1 Eucidaris tribuloides
ATTATTATTATTATTTGAAAGTCGAATTGATTTGTTTTGTAAAATAGTATAGACACTATTTTCGAGCAATATAATACAACAATGAAATGATCCATTGAAGACCAAGCAGTGAAGCCGTATAATCATTCTCTGAATTACATATCACGAGATCGAGGATTAAACGAAAATGGTATGATTTAGGACAAAATAATTATCCTAAAATCAAGTATATATTCAAGTTTATATATAATCAAGTATATATATTTGATACTATATCCGATGTCACCATAACTTAAAATTCGCATTATATATTCATTTGTATCATCAAATTAATCATCGTTCATACCATATTATATATATTTATTATATAATGAGTGATCCACGGCTTACAAGATGTTCCTTTTTAATGGATCACTCTTTTCAAGCAATTCCTTTTGTTAGGCCTATAAAGTATTGTTTCTTTATTCTTCAATTTGTTATATACCTTGACTGTAATATACTTCATTCATTAGTTTGTATCATTTCTTATTGATTGAAAAAATATGTAAATGAATGTTTTATGAAAATGAATGTTATGTAAATATGTGTTACCTTTTGTTTATTTGATGGAAATAAAGTCTAATTTGAACTTGAACTTGAACTTGAAATTTGTCATGTGTAACTTTTCATGGGTTCAATTTCTATCAGGGTCACATACGTAGTTGTGGTACATGTAAGTACATGCCCCTTCCCCCTCTAGTAAACAAATTCAAGACAAATCCTGCCATGAATATACATTCTAACCAGTGTATCTATGGGAATATATTTCGACTCATGTGGTTCTTCAGGCAGTTTTGACCTCTTCAATCATGTCACTGCCTTTAAAGTCGGTATAATACCCCGATTCCACGCAAACTCTATTAATATATTCAATTGTGTTCAATGTTGATTCGCATTTGTGAGGCTACTGAATCCACTTTAATAAAATCCATTCGTCTCATACAATAAATCACAAGCATAGGTTTGATTTGATTTCTGTATTTTTTCCAATGCAATAATTACAAACAGAAAAATCACAAAGCAAAAGATAACATAACATAACATAATATAACATAACATGACATGACATGACATAACATAACATAACATAAAATAACATAACATAAAATACCATTTTGCAGTGTTTTCAATAAACATGTTTTCATGATAATAAAATAATAATAATAATAATAATAATACATAATAATAATAATAATAAAATAATAATAATAATTAATATTAACTAATAATAATAAAACGTAGCATAACATCACATAACATATCATATCATGATCGTATATACGATATCAATATCATGTCATATCATATCATCTCAATCATAGTCATCATCAATATCAATCATATCATATCATATCATATCATATCCATACTCAAATAACATAACAAACAAACAATCATAAGCATAACAAAACATAACATAATCATATTATAACAAACATCAACAACATAACATAACATAACATACATAACATTAACAGTAACATAACATAACATGAAGCATAACATAACATAACATAACATAACAACATAACATAACAGTAACGCTAACGTAAACATAATCATAGCATAAGCATAACATAACATAACACTAACATAACATAACATAACATAACATAAAATAACATAGCAATATTAACTATAGACATAGCATTACGTAACATTTTAATGCTTAAGGAGAAAAGTTTAAATATAATATACAAATTAAATGTGGATTAAAATGACGTCCAAGAATATTAGTTGAGCCAGTCGCGAGATGCGATTTTTTTTCTACCAAAAAATTGAATAAATCTGAATGTTGCTCTGTGTAGATGGCACCTGTGCTTAAGTCCTTAATGTCATACAAGAACAGCGCTTCATTTGCTATGTACGTGGTTTTCCAGAAAAAAAATCATGTTTCATGAAAAACAGAAAAATTACTGCCGGCATGTTAGGACTAAGATGAATGTGTTAGGTAAATTGCTTAGTTGATATCCCAGAAAATACAAAATTTATAAACATTTATATTCAAAGCCAATGGAGAGTTCTTTTGGTATGACATACTTAAAGGTTAGTGACATGATTGGGAACACTTGAAAATGCCTCACGAACCAATCTCCTAGCTGGAAGGATTTGTCTGTAATTTGCTTACTTAAGGAGAATCAAGCATGAACATACTTGTATCTTAATTTTATCTGGGCACGATAAAAATAAGACCCATAGAGAGCCACACAGCAGGTTTGCCTGCCACGAGGGATAATTGACATTAGTTATTTTAGAATGAGTCAACGTTTGACTACAAGATTTTCACATAGTTTGCATAGTTTACTTGATTCTAGAATAGTTTCAGCCCAAGTTGAGGACTGCCCCCAATCATGTCATTTACCTTTAAAGCAGAATTGACATCTACAAAGGTTGACATACAATTTTAGTCCAACTATTGCAAAATCATATCGTTTGAATGGCTTAATAACCAAATTTGCTCAAATTTTTATCGTTGGATATGTAAAAATGTTCTGGATTCGCTAAATCTACAAAAGTATAGTTTTGGTAAATGGGAAAAACATCAAATTCTTTGCAATTGTGTCTTATAGATACACCTACATGATCTAGTAATATCCTGAAAATTGCTGGGTCTGAAACTTTCCCCTATTTAGGAAATTTATTTTATTGAAAATGTAAAATCTCTGGGGAGGGGGCCGAGATTTCTCATAGGTAATGCACATACCGCTAGATTCTCTCCTTTGATTTAAACATCATACTTTGTTACTATAAGCAATTTTCAGTAGGTATGATTGTTGTTTTCTGATGTCTGGGGTGACAATATAATAATTTGTTATAGATTGACCAAAAATTGTCTGATCGACCAAAACTATACTGGGCTTTAATGTACAAAGAATAATTATGGAATATTCCCCTTTGAAGGAATCACACTATTGCAATATATGCTGCTCCGTTTGTTAGAAGTTGTATAACATGCACAACCAGGTCATGTCTTCAAATCCAGGCAGAATTCAGGTCGTACAATTCGAAACGACGGAACTCATCACAAAAATCAAAGCTGAGGTCTACAGCTTAGTAATGATTTAAAATCATCCCGTCAAGAATAAAACCGATATATATTCACCTATAGTGGGTTCGTTAAACTATTTTTTTTTCTTACGGTGATCAATAAGTACTCTATAACATGTATAAAGTCAATGTTCAGAAATAAATTAGAGAATTGAAAGGTAGGAACGCCCTAGAAGAGACCCACTTTTTGATCAACCACGATGAAATAAAACAAGATATAAGAGTTCGGTTTTAGTTTACAAAGTCATAATTCACCTTTCCGTTGCATAACACCGCCATAAAATCGGTGCTCAGTTTTTTGTTCTTGTTTTGAAATCATTATACATGTATAAAGTTGGAAGAGCGTTTCCTAAACAGGTCGTGGATATTGACATATTGTCAGGAATCTTCTTCAAAAGATAAGCATTTTGTGTTGACAGCGGCGCTCGCCCCAGAGATGAACTCGCTCGCCCACACATTTCTTGCAGTGCAAGAATAGCCTTCGATTTCCATATATAATGGGTTTTGTGGCGTTTGTGAAAGATTGTTCGATGCTGTGCTTAATCTACAGTATCAAACAATTTGTTTTACAATTCAAACTCAATCTCAATCTCGCTTGGAGAGTGTTTATTTCTTAAGCAACACACACACTGGCACACACAAACACACCACGCACACAGACAGACATACAGGCACACACGCACACACACAAGCGCGCCCGCACAGACACACACAGAAACTCACAAACACACGCACACACAAACAATATTGAGATACGATTTTTACTAACAAATGCCTTTATTATTTTAAGATGAATGTTTCGTGTATTCTTTGAAATTTGTACACTTTGAGGCAATGCATATGTATTTATCACCATACTTTTTGTATATATTTCCATTGATTCCCTGTGAATTTATATTCATTCATGATTACATTTTGTAACACCTCTGATAGGACAAGATTGAACAAAAACAGGCAAACAGACAGATACACACGGACATACAGAGACACTGACACACAGGCTCAGACACAAATATACAGACACACGGGCACACACACACACACACACACACACACACACACACACACACACACACACACACACACACACACACACACACACACACACACACACACACACACACACACACACACACACACACACACACACACACACACACACACACACACACACACACACACACACACACACACACACACACGCACGCACCAACACCCACATACACAAATACACAAACAAACAGACAAACAAACACGCACTCACACACACAAACAAACAAACAAACAAACAAACAACAAATAAACAAGCTATGACACAGTGACTCAAACATAAAGTCGTTAGTACGGGTCACTTTGGAGTCATCGATTCGAAGATGATGTACGATATGTAGGTAGAGGACTATAAGTGGGCGGCCATAATCTGTAAAGCGCTTCTTGCTGTCTGCATAAGGTGGGCACGTGTAATGAGGAACGTTGTTCAGAAGGTGAGACCTGTCGAGGTTACAGAATTGTCAACTTTTCGCTTATTGTGATGACGGTGGGTCAATACAAGAAACCACAACCACCACCACCACCACTACCACTACCACCAAATTTTCGTGTGTGTTTATGTATATGAGATGCAAATATGAACAACAGCCAACCAAAACACCCAGGATCCAGAAAGCCGATCAAATGGTTCATTGCAACTCAACTGAATTATCACTATCAATCGGAGAAATAAGACACTCGATTTATTAATTGTTCTTTTCCAAAAGAAACCTGGGTACACCGCAGAGGCGTCGATGCGTGAACAATGCTCTGCCCCCCCCCCCCCCAACCGCTTTGTATTCCTGAAACGTATCGACGCCCCTGGTACACGGCTCTTAAAAGACCTGAGCCCTGGATGAAAAATTGTTTCATTAACATTGTCTGAGAGACTGTTTCAGACCTTAGATGTGTGGATGAAGCTTCTATCTATCTGATGAGTTTTTGCAGCAGGAATCGTGACAGCGTTATCGGGAGTAGACGTACTGGCCCTGGTCACACGTCTTCTTTCTATGGGCGGAGGGAGCATTTATTCGGTTGCATAAAGATTCTCGGGCCCCACTAAACGAAGTAAAGGGAAATACAATAATTGGGAACAGTCCTTATTTGAGATGAAACTGTTTTAGAATAAAGTACACTGTTCGAGATTTCTGCTGTGAAAATTGTGTGATTTATTATTTGCTATCTTTAAAAAGCAATTACCATTAGTATTTTCCGTGACATGCAAATACGTCAAATTTGTGTTTTCCGTATACTGTGTGCCTAGACATATTACAATCCATCGAGTGTATAATGTAGTTTGGTGTATTTTCACACCATTTGGTTCTGGAGACATTTTCAAGTGTTACCAATTCAGTCATAGGCTATTAAGACCAACAATCACGGAAATAAACATGGAAGACAGAAAACAGGAATATTCGCGAAACCCAAATTAGTAATACAACAACAACAACAACAACAGAATACCAAGAAAATGGAAATGGAAATTGAAATGGAAATTAAAACTTGTCTATACTAATCTGAGATAACGGAGAAATCTTGTTGATAAATTTGTGAAGGCTGCATGTTACAAATAAGTACCGTAAATATGCCAAATTATATTGCTTCGTATAGGTCTTCCAGACTGTCATATGACACCTTTGCACATAATACAGATCACTACTTTTAGCCACCCGAACTAAGAAATCTGAACCTATTACACCTGTCTTCTAATTCTAATTTCGTTTCACGAAATGTTTGGTATATTTGAGATACATTGCACTATCTCGGTATCAAGCGTCATATGATTTCAGTAGGAAATAGATGAAATGGGGCCGGGAATGGGGCAGACTGATAGGTGATGGACAAGTAATGTATTGAGTACTTGCAGACACTGGCGTAAATCCGGGGGATGGGGGATATATCCCCCCACTTTTTGAGGCGGGGGGGGGGAGGGATGGCCTGTACAATCATTCCCCCTCTTTTCAAGAAAAAAATACATTTGTTTTCATTAATTAATCAATGATAAAATTGCTATATAGTGAAAATTTCTCCTGAAATGCCTTTAAAATGCTTAAGACGCGTTCAAGTTTAATTCTAAAAAACTCAAAAGGTCCCGGCTCGGTCGCTTCTCTCCCTCGCTCGCACTTTCCCTCAATAATTTGAATATTTCGGCCCCGGAAAATTCCTGCGTATGGCCTTGTTTTAGATAAGTCTCCACTGCATTATCATTTTGAAAATGTGTAGTTCCTCCGACTTTTGAAATATATTTATTCAAATTGTTGGTTTTGGAGTGTAGGATTATACTGGCAGACAGAGACCAGCAATCTCAACTGCCCGAATTAAAGTGCACTGTCGTAAATTGGGAGGAAGGGGATTGGGGGATATATCACACCACTTTTCGGGAATGGGTGATGATCTGTACAGATATACCCCCACTTTCAATATAAAGTATTTTTGTGTTTATTCAATTATTAATAACATTTATAAAATTAAAAAATACTAAAGTATTGTGTTCTGAATATCCCGATGTTTCCGATTTTATACATATATTACAAAATCTCTCATTCATGTTCATTATTACATCGGTCCAGATGGGCATTATCTATATTTAGTGCGCAGATAATGCAATGACATCATATTATCAACAAAATGTAGAAAACAAACTCACATATTTTCACGTGAGGACATAAGGAGCCCACCCGAGACCCTGCAGCATTTATCAAGATGACGGCATAATACATCTTTTAAAATTTATTGGCATGATTTGTTTGCTCAGAATTTCAAAACTCATTAAAGACATTTTAGGATTATTCAAATCGTATGCTGGAGGGAGGGGATCGTTTTCCCAGTATTCCAGGAATTTGGGTATCCACTACCATTTTTACTTCGTATAAAACCCCTAAAAATATGTCCTTTCTACAATCTTTTCCTTTCTGACAATTGCGCTTTTGAATTATTTGCATCAAAATGATCCCTTAGGATGAGTATCCCTTTTTATTTACATAATCGTTTTCTTTTCAGATAAAAACAATTGTCAATTTTTCTGACTCTGATAAGCCTCACCTGTGACAATGGCCTTTTTTTCCATTTTAGAGCCACCGTTCTATCTTTTGTTGAGTGATACTGGTTCTTAAATTGCCCTTTTTCCTCTTCAATTTGTGCCCCGAAATTGAAACAACTTAAAGTAACTTACTTTAATTTCCAAGGTTTGAAGGTCTTTTCAGTCTCTGAATCTGAGACATTTCTGAAACATTTTCCCCTTTAATATAGATGTTACTGGTTATCATGCAGTCTCACAGGTCCGTATTTTTTTTCGCTTGCTTCGCTCGCTCGCACATCGATAAAGGCCATGAAAACCCAACTGCAAAATTTACTTCTATGGTATTTGCTGCTTTTATATTGCAGCAAAAGATCGAGAAACACATTACGGGAAAGGTCTAAAATGTAATCACAATAAAAGTTATATAGTGGTATATTTTGCACGTTGCAGGTGTCCCCTGTTTAAGAAATAACCCTTGATTTGGGGGTGTCCCCAAAAGTTGGAAATTTCATCGATCATCCCCCCCCCCACTCCTCGGACCGGATTTACGCCCATGCTTGCAGATCAACAAAATTTGAACGAAAATGATTTAAACCATAAAGGCAAATTGCCAGACTTGAAGGAGGCCTTACAGTGGGAAATTTCATAGTCAAATGTTAAGTACTTTTTAAACAATCACCATCAGTACTCATTGTGACAGGGGAATTTGTTGATAGCTTTCTATGGGATCAATTTCTATCCGTTCACCAGATGACTTCAATACTGGTAAATGAACGCTTGTTTTTCAACAAGTAACCAAATTCAAGACAAATCCTTCCAACCAGGAGATACACTCCAGCTGGTGTATACATTGGTATATGTTTATTCCTATTTGGTTTTGGGGCATGTTTTTATTTCTTCCAGTCATGTATACAAATACCCTTTAAAGACAAATGCTAACATGGTGGAACTTCAATTAATTAAAAAAGACCCTCTTAAACCTTGGTATCTGAACTACGTACATAGTGCTTAAATGGACAAACATGCTAGCATACGAAAGTTTGGAATGTTATGGTTCCACTGGCCTGGTATGCATGGTTAAACAGAATTACTGCTCGGCCCGAGTACAAATAACACAGTAATTTGTGGAAGGAAACATACAAGGTCAGGGGAAGGTCACATTGGATAGTCTAGATTTTCACTCGTTTTACTAAATGATCACTTTGAAGCACAATTTTTTCAGGGCTTCATTTTTAAACCTTATCAAAGACACTTGAAAGCTCAGACATTTTATACTGTGATCATTGTTATATTGTAAAAAAATATATATATGTTTTCACCTAGAAACCAAGGAAATGTGGGATTCTGATTAAATATTTTCCATCATTAACCAGTACTTCAGTGTATTTTACGTCATGTGTTTAGGTCGGTGTGATACATTTTTTGTATGTTATCACCGATAGCGCATTCGTCTTGTTTCGGCAGGATGATGCGCAATGCATGACCATTCGACTTCTGATTGGTTGGTGTGAAATTTATTTATTTATTTATTTATTTATTTATGTTATTTATTTATATATTTATATATATATATATATTTATTTATTTATTCATTCATTTGTATATTTTTATTTCTTTTTATTCATTTATATATTTATTATTTATTTATCTATTTATGTGTATATTTATGCATTTAGTTATCTATTTATTTATGTTATATGGGTAATACCCTCAGTATTACAACTGCTTTCCAGAGCACATTTCAAAAGAAATGTCTCCGTTTTTCAAACATGATTTTGATGAACTTGGTATGCTGCGCCAAAAATGTATACAAATCTCATCCTTATATGCACATGACTGCTTATTTTATAATTTCTATGGTCGTTCTTCATCAGTATGTAGCCGTAAGAATGGCAAATATTCTGTAATTTGTGTAATTAGTCATATTTCTTTAATTATTCCTGTTTTCCGTTGGCTTGTCCTCCGTTTGAAACAAAGAATCACCCCAAATTTTGATAAAAGGTTGTACTTTTTAAAAAAGAATTTCAGAAGTCAGAATTAAATTACATCCATAACATGGTAATATTTCAGATTCGGAGTATGACGGCAATTTTTTTTAAAGTTTGATGAGAAACATGAAAAAAAAAGACCACAGAAAAATGAACACGGAATATGTGCCACTGCCATTTTTGGTAGGCCTACATTAACAAGAATTTGTGATACTTTTGTTTTTTGGAATTGAATGAATTTTGTTGTTTTATTCCGGTATTTTCCGTATACCGTATTGCATGTATTAACAAATGAGAAATATCACATTACAATATCACTATATTACATTAGTATATTAATAAATCTACAAATAATTGTTATATAAACTAATAAGCATTTTTAATATCATTTGATATACAATACTTATACAGGTACGAATACAGGTGGAAAATATACGGGAGGCCGCTATCATAAGACGAGCTTGATTGTAAATAGAGGCCTCAAAAAGAAAAAAAAATCATCTATGTATATAGAGTAGATAAGAGTGAAGACAGTAGAGAAATATAAAAAAAAAGGATAAAGAAAGTGACAGAGTAAAGAATGAAAATAAAGCATGTGAGACCAGTGCGCGTAAGTAAAACTAACCGCATGCAAGTGCGTGGTGGAGAAAACATTTCGATATTCAAAGATGTGTACTTCTTACAAATACAGCTTTAGGGTGGCCAGAAAGAAATGCTACGAGTACAGTGTCATGAATCGCCTAAATTTCTTCAACATTTCGCAGAAATGGTCATAATTTTTAATTTCGTGTGGTTTAGAACATTCTTTTTTCCAATAAAATGATACGCAAGATCATTGATTTGAAGTAAGGCGTTTTGATTCTAAGGCCATTTTTCGGAGGCAAATGCAATTTCCCAAATTATGCCAATTTGCTCAACGCGGCGGGCATCGAAACGCCAGTGATGATCTGGCATCTCACTTAACCATTACCGGACAAACCGCAATGTACAAAAGAGCTGGAATCCCTTCGCTTTCATAAGGAAGACGATCGAGCTATGTCTCCATTGTCATTGGGTTTGTCCCGGTATGGCAAGCTGGGACGCCAGAATAATCTCGGCGTTACGATGACCGCCGCTGTCCTTGAAAAATGTGCAATTTTGAAAATTGCATTGCCTTCCGAAAAATGGCCTAGAATCAAACGCCTTACCAAAAATCAATGATCTGCTATCATTTTATTGCGAAAAAGAACGTTCTAACAACAAAATAAAAATTCAATGACAATTTTGCGTAGATTAATGGTAAAGAAATTAGCGATTCGTACTCGTAGCATTCTTCTCGGGCCACCGTGCTATAATAATGAATAAACTAACGTTTGTTTGAATATCTCTATTATCACTGAAATGCAAGTTCCGCGTATGAACAACAATAATAATAACAAAAAATATCACACACTCTGTTCACACTCAGGTATATTGCACACCACTCTCATCGGCTACCCAACTCAGAATCGGCTCACGGTAACTTGATTCACAAGTCATCACGACTGCCAATCCTAATGACGATAGAATTGCATAGGCATAGACTTAACCAATGTGCCCTACATTTGAGCGCATCAATTGTGTGTGTTCCAGGAGTGAAATTAATAAACAATATGCGTTCCTACAACAATGTTTCCTCTACAAACCACCCGCATATGGCGTCTTTCCATAATTAAATGGCATTTTGTGACCATGCACAAAACTGTCACAAAATACAGTAAAGCAACGAGCTTAATTCTTTTAATATGGCACTGCTATAACAATGTTTCAGTTTAAAAAATCTGAGCTTACATCGATCCACATGCCCCACTAGTTGTCTTTATACAGCTCTAAAAATGAAGCCCTGATAAACAATCATTAAGTTGCTTTAAAATGTGAAAATTCATTGAGAGAACCATTCCAGCTTTTCTCCATAGAACTGCTGTGTTGCAGAATTTCTATCGCCCTGATATGAAAATTAACTGTGCCAATTTTGTATCTGCACATATTGTACTAGTGACAGCATAAACTTGTCCAAACTTTTTGTGTTCTAGAGTGTATTTGTCCATTCAACATGTCAGATATGTCAGATAGCAAAGTTCGACAATTTTTGCACGTGTAACATTTTATGTGAGAAACCAAATGTTACACGTGCAAGCATTTTTATCAAATAATATTACAAGATAATGGCCAATTGTGCAAAAAGTTTAATTGAATGCATATGAATGAACCTATTATATCTTTATATGTTTTTACTGATAATTAAATAACAGTGTGGAGTTAGGATAAAAAGCATGCATCTTGTGGTATATATGCAACATGTCACAGAATCCCCCCCCCCCAGCCATAAATTTAGCATAGTTTACCAAAATAACAAAAAAAATGTGAAAATGAGTTTAATCGGCAATTATGTTTTTACGGTAGATTTGAGTATGGATAATACGCTATTAAAGGCACTATATAACAGTGTTTCCAGTTTAAAAAATCTGAGCTGCATGATTCCCCATGCTACCAATGTCTCTGACATGGTCTAAAAATAAAGCCCTGAAAAAATTGCAGTTTGAAACGATCAGTAAGTGCTTTAAGAAAGTAAAAATCATTGAGAGATCATTCCAGCTTTCCCCCATAGACTGCTGTGTTGCAGAATTTCCTATCGCCCGATAGGAAATTAATGTGCCAATTTGAATCTGCACATATTGTACTAGTGACAGCATAACTGTCCAAACTTTTGTATTCTAAGGTGTTTATTTGTCCATCCAAACAGTACCAGATATGTCAGATAGCAAAGTTCGACAATTTTTGCACGTGTAACATTTTATGTGAGAAACCAAATGTTACACGTGCAAGCATTTTTATCAAATAATATTACAAGATAATGGCCAATTGTGCAAAAAGTTTAATTGAATGCATATGAATGAACCTATTATATCTTTATATGTTTTTACTGAAAATTAAATGACAGTGTGGAGTTAGGATAAAAAGCATGCATCTTGTGGTATATATGCAACATGTCACAGAATCCCCCCAAGCCATAAATTTAGCATAGTTTACCAAAATAAAAAAAAAATGTGAAAATGAGTTTAATCGGCAATTATGTTCTTACGGTAGATTTGAGTATGGATAATACGCTATTAAGACAAATATCACTGAAAATGTAGCAGTTAGGTGGCAATCTTTCTTAAAAGTTCAAAAATTGTTGTATTTACCACTGGCCCCTTTTTTATGGAAATGGCCATGTACATGAAGCCGCTGTTTGATAGTCAATACCTCTTCCCTTCTTCCTTCCTCCACTTTGATTTCTCTTTTACTTTGAAATCAGGAAGCTGATCGCGTCCAGAAGCCATGCAATGTTGAAACCCACCTTTGATCTACCATTTCCTTCCACGTCATATGTTTTTGACATCAGATCATCCAAACTTCGTCCCATAAACCGGACAAATAACATTCATTCACCAGAATTCTTAGGTTTAGTTGGTTTACTGGTATAGAGTTCATTTTTATTGAGCAATCGCGCCGAAACGTCGAGAAAGCTCTGTCCAGAGCTACATATTTCAAAAGAAATCACATGGTGTTATACTACAAAAGCTTTTGTCCTATTGGCCCTATCTAAATTACAATTGCTATTTTCTTGAAAACACAGCTTTTCTAAACCTATTCTTTGTAAACGTGTTCAGATGCTAAACGCAGTGTGTCAAATAATTTATTGGTGTTCATTTTCTAAACACTATGTTACAATAATCTAACATACATTTGGTAGAATGAAATATTTGCCATCACTTCATCAACATTAATGTTAAACTGCCAAACACGCTTTTAACAGTGTATAGCAGCACAATTTGGATTAAGGTTAAGGTTATAAATTGAAAACTTACATGTACGTTAAAGACACAAGCTAACACTGTGGAGCTTCAATTTAATTTTTTTTTTCAAAAACTTTGATGTCTGAGCTACATTGTAGTTTGTAAGGTTATGCTGCCACTGACAAGATACGTATGAATGAATAATTACCACTGCGGTGGAGTATAAACTAGCCTTGATCTGTACACATTATTTCATGGGAGAAAATGAGCCAGGTGAATCTGTTTAATCCTACTAATCGTAGATTTTCACTTTTTTTTAAAGTACTAAATAATCATTTTGAAATACAAATTTTTCAGGACTTCATTTTTTTTTAGGCAGAGGTTTCTGCATTTATTGAAAAATCAAAAGTCACAAATTCTTCACAAAATATTCATAAACAACATATCGGTATACATAAATGTGACAATTATAATGTATTTCAAACAAATGACAGACATTGTATAAAGCATGGAGATATATTAACCAAGGGATTGAGATAAATGCAGGGGCCAGATATCGTAAGCTATAAAGCTTGATTGATGACAGCCCGGGAGGCGGGCTACATGAAAACCTTAATATGCAAGTCCGTTATGCATGGAATAAGATGTCACGTGTACAAAAATCGAGTTTCTTTTTGTTATGAGAATGGGTAATGGGAAGAACGAAATGTGGAAAGGAGGAGGAGGAGGAGAGAGAGAGAGAGAGAGAGAGAGAAGAAACAAAAAGAAATTGCAAGTGCGTGCATGTGGGTGAGTGCAGGTGAGAAGTTTACAAATATTTGGATATAAGATGTTTATTAAACAAAGCTTTGAAAGAATAAAGAGATGCAGAGAGTTTGATATTGTCAGGTATATCATTCCAAACATCTGGACCATGATGTCTTATCGATTTATGAGCTAAAATTATTTTGGGGTTGGTTAAATGGAGGTCAGATGAGTGTCGGGTAGGATATGAATGAATATCTCTATTGTACACACAAATATTTCGAAAGGGCATTGGTATAGTGTTGGTAGAAAATTTGTACATGAATATTGCCGTTTGAAAAGTGTGAATATCGACAATTTTTAAAGTCTTTAAGTTATACAATATGGGATTAGCATGAGCTATATAATGTGAATGGGTACAGATGCGAAGTGCTTTCTTTTGGAGGCAAAATATTTTGTCTATGTTCAACTTATTACTATTTCCCCAAACTATGTTACAGTAAGATATATAGGACAAAATGAAAGAATTATAGATCATTAAAGAGTGATTTTTGAGAGAGATAAAATTTTGATTTATACAAAATGCCAATGCTTCTCGAGGTAACATGTAAATATTACAAATATGACTATTCCAGGATAAATTTGAGTCGATTAATACACCTAAGAATTTTGTTTCTTGCTTTTCAATAATGGCTACGTCATCAATAAAAATGTTGTGGTTAAATTCCTGTTTAGACTGCATGTGCTTGAAATACATGAAGTTTGTCTTGTTAATATTTTGGGAAAGTTTATTGGATTCAACCCATAATGATAATTTTTTAAATTCTAGATTGAGGGTTGTTATGAGAATATTTAAGTCTTTATGTGAATAAAATACGTTAGTGTCGTCTGCAAACAAAACGTTTGTTAACAATGGTGAGGCATTTACAATATCATTCATATATTAAGAACAGTAGGGGGCCTAAAATGGAGCCCTGCGGTACTCCACATTTGACGGGACAAATATTAGATGATTTAGATTTAAAAGTAACATATATTGACATCTATTATTCAAATAATCTTCAAACCAGAGAAGTACAATCTCTCTGACACCACATGCCTTTAATTTACAAATTAATATACGATGATCAATGGTGTCGAATGCCTTGGATAAATCCATAAAGACCCCGACAGTATGTTCCTTCTTAGAGAGTGAATCAGTTATTTTATCACATAATTGTAAAATTGCATAATAAGTTGAGTGATTTGCGCTGAAACCATATTGATTGGGAATTAAAAAATTATTAATTAAAGGGGGCCGACGACGACAAAAAGCATTTTTGGCCGCCAATTTTTTTTGTTACTAGCCAAAATCAACAACAATAAGTTGGGCAAAATTATCGAAAAACGGTAAAATTCCCGTCATTTTAAATACTTTGAAAAAAAGGGGGTCGGCCGCCCCCTCCCCTACCCCCTGAGGAGCGGCCCCTGGCTCTACTTCAGGACAAGGAACCTGTTTTTGATATGATTGAAAACTACATTGGTAGAAAATATATTCCATTTTTTTGTCCATGACTGTATAATAATACAATCGACATAACATAATACAGGATATAATGTCATAATCAAAAGATAGGATTTTCCAATCGCAAACCTATTAAAACAGCAATCTTTAATGGTTCATTGTCAAGGCGCGACTTACGAATATTGAAAGTCAAA
>JZLH01S0001629.1:11754-25561 GCA_001188425.1 Eucidaris tribuloides
ACTTTGAACTGGAATTCATTCAAGTGTGTTTGTTTAGAGATTTTTTCATCATCTTTTGATACAAACTCTTGTAAGTACTTGTACATAGCTGCATGAAATGCAAACATAATTATAGCATGCCATTTGTCATGGATCAGAAATTTTGTGTTGCAATCATGGTTTTATAAAGCTAATGTCTTTTTGTTTCAATTTAGGTATTAAGTGGACCAAAGACTGAATTATTTTGATAAGCGTACATGAGCATTTTAACCCTCTCCCTTATAGAGAATGAAGAAAAATCAGGATGAGTGCTTCTATATGAATAAAACAAGTGCGATAGGATGGAATTCTGAAATCTAAATTCGTGAAAACTGAAAAACCCTTCTCTGATCCTCCTCTCATTCCTCCACTCCCATCCCCCAACTCATAACTGAAATAAATGCAACCACCATTTCTGTGAATAGTACTGCTATTTATTGAATTCCAGACTAAATATTACATTGCTATAAGTACTTAACAAATGTAATATAGTAATGTACCTGGAAGAAGTAAAATAATTACCTTCTTTTTCTTTTATGTCATAATCTACAATGTTTCATAAACATCTGCCAGTGTAATTGTAATCTGTCAGGTAGATATCTGGTCACCTTGTCAATATCAAAGATGAAACTTGTATTTCACTATTTCCTCACATGAGGCAACAGTCTGCAACACACTTTGTTGAAAGGTTCAAGGCAGGTTTTAATCGATCAAACTAATTGTAGCACATCTGGATATTTACAATATAAAAAGGGAAATTGACAGGAAATGTTTGGTTTAGGTGACCCCATTTTATGTTGTCCCAAATGACCAAATTCATTGTTAGGCATGAAGTCACTGCAGTATTCAAGGTATAGATAAAATAAACTGAATGCACAGTCCACGCCCCTTGTTTGACTCTTTTCCCCCAATAGCAAACACAATTCTCCCTATCGCATATAGCTCTCTGAACCTGAACGCATGTGGCGCTCTAATTTTTTTACCCTTAATTCTTGGGAAATAAACTTCCGGTTTACGCAGGCGCGATAACACCGAATGCTAAAGTACTCGTGGATAGTGTCAAAATCTTTCTTATAATTTCACAAACATTTTTTTTCAAGTAATTCATCCATACAACAACTTTTTCATTTAGGTCATGAATGGAGCCATCGGCCGTGCTCAAACACCAGCGTTCACGTTCCGACTCGGCGTGGGCGTGGTCGCATTCCTCTCTTACAGGGTACACATTTGCGGCTTTCCCGACGAGAGTTGAGTTCATTCCTTCGTTTACCGGTCGCAGGAACATTTCGTTCTCTGAGAAAGTCCTTTAATCGTGACACAGATATTCTCCAAAATTGTACATCAGGACAATCCATATTTGCTTGGGTATGAGGTATTAATATTACGAATTTGACGAGGTTCGAAATGGCATCTTTTGTACGTTTGACTGTACAATTTACCGGAACCAGAAGTATGCATCCCAAGAGCGATCGATCAGATATCGTTATCGCGAGGTGATATCGCTTGATATCGGCTATATGCGATAGGGAGAATTCCAGCAAAGCATGAGATCATTTCAGCTGGATGGCCAAAAATAAAAACTCAAGAAATCATACAGGGATATGGTATTGTTTAGAACTCCTTACAGGTCGAGCACTCCTAAACAATATAGCATTACATATTTTTTGGAGTGTAGTCCTATCAACTTCAAACAGAGCACTTCTGATGAAGAAATGCATTGCATACAAATGTTGCAGATACTACATGTATCCCTTCTTGTATTGTACTGTTTATTATGATGTTGAGATTATTTAGTAAAAATAAATTTAGTAACTAGTCATAAGAAATTAGTTATAAGAAATTAATTTGTAGTAAATGGAGACACAACACATAAAAAATTTATAAATTATCCCATTTCACACAAAATCTGTAATAAAAAGTGTCAAATTTATGGGAAAGCAGTAACTCCTGATGTCAAACTACCAAAAAGTAATAAAATCTAATTAGTATCATTATTCAGTACCATAATTTTTAATACAGCACTATTTAAAGGGTACTACGTGCAATGCAAAGATGTGCGAGACTTTACAGATAATAAAAGAATTCAGTAAATTCGGGACTGTTGCCATGTGCATGTACACTATACAAGTACTTAATAACCTTATGATCGAAAGCAAAGCAAAGTATGCTTGTATGGCTTTGACGATAATGAAGCATGAATTTGCCATGGCAATGGGCGGCAAACATAGGATCAGACTACTTAATGCAATCAATTAAATTCATGGCTGCTTTCCAGGAAAAGCCGACCAGAGCATTCATTTTTATTTCACGCTTGGTATTGTGCTTCATTTGTTATTCTCCATTATGTGCCATTCTTATTTGTCGTTCTCTTGCCATGTAGCTTTCGCCAAAACTCACAAGTCATTTGTATTGAGTTGTCAGAGCATCAAGTATACTACATGTAGTAGAGACCTAGCATAATACGTACCAGAGCTGCCAAAAAAACAGAGAAAATATAGGGAAGTGATACCAAGTTTGCAGTATAACAGCAAAGTGTGTCAGAACAGATTGACACAAAATTAACCATGGCTTGTTTTCGTAATTTTGTTGCTAAGCTATAATGTGTATGGCAGCTCAGATCCAAGTTACATAGAAACTGGAGGAAATTCAAATGGCACATTTTTTTCCGTTTTTTCGAGGGGGGGGGGGGGTAATCTGGTGTTTATTTCAACAACACAAGGTCTTGCAAAATTACAATCACTAACAGATACCCTCGCACCCCCACCTCCCCCATTAAACTTTCACTATGTAATTTGTGTAATATAAATAATGGGTAAATATGAACATGCAACAAAAAACTCAAGAATCCTGATGTACAAATACTGTACACAAGTACTCAACCCGACTGCTTGCAAACTTGTGAATCCTCCTACATGTACTAGTTTAAAGGTATTGGCTAACATTTACCACAGTTAAAAAAATCTGAGCCACATGATTCCCCATGCTACCAGTGTCTTTAATGAGGTCTAAAAATGTCGCCCTGAAAAAATTGTATTTCAAAATGATTAATTAGTGCTTTAAAAAAAGTGAAAATCGTAAGTTGATCGGATTTACTTGCCCATTTCCTCCCATAGACTTACTGTGTGTACACCTAGGCTATTAAAACTCGCCCCGAGTTTTAATTGTTTATTCATGCATAACTTGCCATTGGCAGTGCAACTTTCCGAACTTTTGTATTCTAGGGTGTTTATTTGTCCATTTGAACACTACTATGTAGCTCAGATATCAAAGTTTGACAATTTTTTAAATTGAAGCTCCACAATGTTAGCCTATCACTTTAACATTGTTGGACTTTCCACATTTTTAAAGCCTTGTTTCTGGAAGTACCCAGGGACAGTTTTTATTGGTTTTACTTGTGAATATTTTCAAATATTGCAAGCATATCAAGTGTCTGGCTCTGGCCAACTCTTAATTGGAACATACTCTATACCTTAAAGCTCAGTGACATGATTGGGAGAAATAGAAAATGCCTTTAGAACCAAACTGGTTGCATACACCAGCTGGAGTGGATCTCCTGGCTGGAAAGATTGTCTTGAGTTTGTTTACTTAAGGAGAATCAGTATGAACATACCGGCAGTTTAATTCTCTCAAAGCCCGTGAGAATTAAACCTGACAGAAAGCTACACTACAGATTTGTCTGATACAAGGCATATTGATGGAAGTTATTTTATGAGGAGTCAACTTTTGACTACAAAATTTTCACAGTAGAATCCTTGCATAGTTTACTTCATCCTAGTCTTACCCCAAGTTGAGGACTACCCCCAATCATGTCATTCACCTTTAACTGAAATATGCCACTCCACGTTGCTTGGGGGAAATGTGGCATGGCAAAACAAGGCACTTGTATATTACCCTTTCTAAACCACTATAAGTAATATGATCATATTGAAATACATATTTTTATTTTAAGGCTTCCTTTTTTAAACCTTATCAGAGACACTTAAAACATGGAGGACTTATGCAGCTCAGATATTTTTAGCTGGAAACATTTTTGAATGAAGCCTTTGACTTGTAGTGCTTCACAACAAATCATGTTATTAGAATTGATGCTACTACTGTACATGTTCATGTCTGCTAATGAGGTCATACAATTTCCTTCTGTCCGCCAAACCACATTTGAAAACAGTAAACTTATCCTTGATATAGCATTATCTCCAGTAGCTCTGTCATGAAAAGGATCTACATGGGATGATTTGCGAGTAATACGATACAGAAGTCAAAATAGTGATTCAGTTTAGTACTTCATGAGTAATTTTGTACACCACGTATACTAATGAGGTCATGTACACACAAAGGGGGTAATTTCCTTGCAAACCACATTCTAAACAATAAACTCATCTGGCCTACACACTTTTGTAATTGTACACAGCATACAATATGACATAGACCCGATTTACACCAAAAGGCCGGCCCGAGGCCGGCCTAAATTGGAGGCCTGAGGCCCGCAATTTTGTGCATTTACACCAAATATTAGGCCGGCCGAGATGCCCCCTTTCCAAAACTCGCCGCATTGTGTCTCCCTATAAGAAAGCAATATTTTTTCATACGTGATTAACTTCCCTGTCTCTCGTAAGAGAGTCGACTTTAAAAAAAAAATGTTGGAATGAGACTATGAAGTAATAAACAGCAATATTTTTCGTATAGTGTAATGTTGATGTTGATACAGTTGATGCAATTCCTAGCAACACTATAAAGAAAAAAAGGAGACCTATAACAGATATTTTGTTGTCTTTTTTCTAATTTACGATAGTTGGTTTGATTGGCTTGATTCACGGTTTACCCGCACCCCTGCATACACCGGAAGTACGGTGCGGGCATTGTTTGGGCATTGTGTATTACGTAACAGCGCCGCATCGCATGGTAAATTGGGGGCACGAGGCCTCCTTTCCATTTACACCGAATATAGGCCGGCCCGAGACTACCTCCAGAGCTGGTCCCAATATCGGGGAGGGCCTCGGGCCTCCTTTGCATTTACACCAAGCTTTAGGCCAGCCTAAAAGGGAACCTGGGGAAAAATCTTTCAAAAAAAATGTTCAAGCTAAAATTGTGTCCTACGGCTAACATTTCCACGGCTAAAAGGGGAGTAAAACCCCTGTGTATGCCTGTGCGGTATGATGTATAATATGATATGACAAAGAATATTCATGTGATTAGTGGTAATTCTGATTTCAGAAGCTTAAACATGTGCTTTACTCTAGTGCTTCTAGAGTCATTACAAGACACATGTGCATGCCTGCTAATGAGGTTTACAGGGAAGATTTATGAAGGTCAAGTAAGAGACACCACACACATGTTTACCACACAAGCATACAAAGACAGTTATTAGCAATTATCATTAAAACAAAAATATGTGTACAATTCATACAGCACAAATAGGGAGTTTGGGGATCATTTTTTCGGGAAATGTCTTGTTTTTGTTTTGTTTTGTATTGTTTTAACAGATAGTGTCAAATCTGACCCATGGACAGTTGACTAGAGAAGAGGATTTAGTTTTGTTAAATTACACATATCATTATCATTCATAAATGCATCTATTATCTATCTATTTAAAGTGATAGGCTAACATTGTGGAGCTTCAATTTAAAAAATTGTCAAACTTTGATATCTGAGCTACATAGTAGTGTTCAAATGGACAAATAAACACCCTAGAATACAAAAGTTTGGAAAGTTACACTGCCAATGGCAAGTTATACATGAATAAACAATAAAACTCGGGGCGAGGTTTATTAACCTAGGTGTACACACAGTAAGTCTATGGGAGGAAATGGGCAAGTGAATCTGGTCAACTTACGATTTTCACTTTTTTAAAGCACTACATAATCATTTTGAAATACAATTTTTTCAGGGCTTCATTTTTAGACCTCATCAAAGACACTGGTAGCATGGGGAATCATGCGGCTCAGATTTTTTTAACTGTGGTAAATGTTAGCCAATACCTTTAATGATTATTACAAAGAGACTTACCTGTGATGATGTGATGAAGTTTTCTTGCACAGTGATATCTGGTGGCTCTAGTACATCTACATTTCTCCTTTTGAAGAGCTGAAAATTGGGGAAAAAGAATAGAAAAGAAAGACTTTATATGGCAATTCCACTGCTGTGCACTTGAATGGTATGCCTTTGGCCTCCCTTTATTGTCTACCCAGCAATTAACATGGGTGTACGTGGTGGGGGTGGCGGGTGGGGGGTGGGTGGGGGCGTGGTCAGGAGGGTTGTACGACCCCCTCCACTCAAAATTTCAAAAGGTCCACATTTCTTCCAGACTTTGTGAAAAATCAATCAATCAGTAGCATGATCTTTCACAGATGTGAGGTTCATGGATTTCTTGTTCAAGTCTTCTAAACAAGGAAAAAAACCAGAAGTATTTTTTGAGCAGATGGTCAGTTTTAGTTTGGAATCAGTGTAATTGGGTCAGGTCAACTTTGGTTACTACAAATCTTTCATTGTGGGTAACTTCTTCCAACAGCAAAACTTGGGTATGGTATTGTCTTGAGTTTTACATTGTGGAAGAGAGAATGATCTTTAGATAGTTTGGCAGTAATACAATGGAGATGGGGACAAATCCAGGCTCCCAAAATTTATTCCCCAAAATAATGAAGAGCAAGAACTTGTTAAGGAATTTGTCCATTGTAAAAAATGCAATGGCTTGCACAATTTTGAACATCAAATTGCATTATCTCCACATCCAAAGAATTCACAATCTTTCTCTGCCCCTTCCTCTAATTTCATGGCCACCCCCCCCCCCTTCTCAGCTCCCCTGGGTATCATATTAAATCACTTCACCTCCCTCACCTCTCTGATTTTATCATTTCAGTGTGCTTGAACGTAATCATCAAGGAGCATTTTTACACGGCAACCAAGCTGTGATTGCAATCTCGATTGGCAATAGGAATTACCAACATCACACACATGAAGAAACAAATCTTCTTGACATCAACAATTACAATCAAAATTCTAGTTAAGAGGCCTACATACATGTAGTCAAGTTTCTGAGTCCCCATTAATGAATCAACTATGATGAATGCACAGATATGCACACATGTATGTGAGTGAATTGAACCCAACAGGAGTGAATGAAAGGTGACATACTACAAGCTCCACTTACTATTTGTTTCAGACTTAAGAGGTCAAATCAATCACATGACAAAAACAAAACGCCCAATAATTTTGTATAATCACGATTAGAAAAAACATCCAGAATATGATTTGAATTTTGCAAGTGAATTTGGACTCATGGTTTGAGTTTGCTTTCACACGGCTATTAAAAATACCTTAAATAGAATGATCAACGATTGCAATTCAGTTGGCAATCACAATTTGGCAGCCGTGTGAACATGCTCAAAGACTCATTTCAACCTTAATGGTCTGCGAGCCATGATCAGATCAAAGCAGACATGTAACGTCACATACTCCTGAAGCACATGTCCATATTTGCGTCACAGTGTTCATTTGGGGCCTGTGTACTTTTTTATCACAAGCTGCTGCACTTTTGGGTACATGCATGAGAAAACTGATACCAATTGGCATGTACACTGTAGCATAAAATGTAACTGTAGGCACATACATGTAAGGTGAGCTATCTTCCCCCTAAGAGGACAAGCTGCCCACATGAAATTTATTCTAAAAATCTCTCATAAGGAGCAAATTTTTGACTAGTGGCATCCACAGGCAGGGTCCTACCCCCTTATTTTGTGTATTGTATGTTTGTGTGCATGTGCTGTACAGTGTACGCCTATAGTTCATTTTTATGTTGATGAACTTCAACAGAATATCACCCTGGACTGCACACAAGTGAATATTTTACATGCATGTACGTATATACTGTCTGTACAATACATGCACATTGTATTTCAGTACACCTACACTGTATAGTAACATGGTTTCTGCACATTTTGGCAGAAAACATGTTTTTGTCAGTTAACAATAACAATGACTACAGTGAGTCTGTACAGTTCAATCATGATGGATAACTTTGGCTTTACAGAAATGGTTTTGAACAAATTTATGTACAGTAATTGCAGGAAGAAAAGAATAATATTGTTGCCACCAGTTTATTTTTTTTTGTACACGTGTTTGCAGATTCTAAGTTTTGGCCACTAGTACCCACTGTATCATTGTTCATACACATTTTGGCCACTACATGACATTTTCAAGAAGGAAGGGGGATTATTTGAAACAATAGCTGAAAAAATAACTATAAAGTGCTCCTATTCTTTTCAGGAATTATCTAGATTTTCATTATCTTGTATCCTTGTATACCAACCAGGAAAAAAAAATAGTAAACGTCTTCACCTTCTGAACTAATTTCAAGCAATCCCCCTCCCCCCTTGTGTTTATTGCCTGTGTTCCCCCCCCCCCAAAAAAAATACTTAAGTATTTTTGTTTGGAAGGGAGTGCAGGGGGAAGGGCTTGTCTGCTGACTCTGTTCCAAATGCTTTGCTCATACATGTATATGTATGCACTGACTTATCCCAACCCACCCCCCCCCCCCCCCACCGGGGGAAAATTATGGATCTGACAATATTGTTAACAATGATATTTGAAAGGATAGACCTTTCAAGCAATACCCCCCCCCCTTGTGTCTGTCTATAGCAGGGGTTGTCAAACAGCAGCGCGCGCGCGCCACTTTTGGTGCATCAGGCCTTCCGAAGTGGCGCATGGAAGCCGCTGTGATTATGTAATTTGTTTGAATTTATATTTTGGTAATTTACATTAATTAGAGCCATGCTGGGCCACTAAAAATGCCTAATATCTAAAAGCTTCGGGGGGCTCCACCCGTCGACCCCCATCAGGGGCCCTTAAGCAGGCCCCTGGACCCCACGCCAAGAGGCTTTGCTTGCTCCGCTCACTTCGCATGTTAGATAGTGGCGCATTATACATTCTTGATAATAAATTTGGCTCTTCAATAAAAATAATTGAGAAACCCTGTTCTATACATGAAAAAAAATACCAAAGTACTTTAGGGGGAGGGAAGGGGGGAGGGGCTTGTCTGCTCAACATGCTTTGCTCATTCATGTATGTACTGACTTATCCCACTTCTTCCCCCCCCCCCCTCCGGGAAAATTCTGGATCTGCCAATGCTGTTGAGTGTTGAACGATGATCTTTGAAAGGATTGGCCTAAGTAAGTCTGTCCTAAGCATGAAGATTGAAACATGTTGACCTTTTAAGTTTTCATCCCACATATCTGCCGAGATCAAAGCATGAACACACATCTGGAAACAGCATCCCCACTACAGTATACTCCTCTTTCCTCTGAAGAGTGTCCAATCCGTGACATTTTCCCTTAATCACAAGCGTCTTTTACGAAGCTCAATTTAATGAATTCCCTGTCATCCACAGTCACTTTCACTTTCAAGATTCTAGGGGGAAAGAGGCCAGCATGATGAACATCACATACATATTTTTTAATTTAAGCATCTCATCTAGTTTGTGTCCTCTTGGTGACCTTGGGAATTGGACTAGCTGCTTCAACAATCCATGGGGAATAGGGGTTTCTAGGTCTTAGCCCCCCCCCCCCAAAAAAAAAAAACTACTCTTGGGCTCTGAAATTAACAACTCATTAAAAGTTACATGTACTCTACCTCTAAGAGCTGACAATCGTTTTTTTTGGGGGGGGGGGAAAGTGGGGTGGGGTTGTAGGCCCTTAAATTGTTTTATTAAACATAACATTGATTGGTGAGTCAGTGACCCCTCCCCCACCCCTGTAGACAGAATTCCTGGATATGCCCCTGCATTGCAAGCCATGAGCTGTACTATGTACTAGTCAAAGTGAATTAATCAGTTACACCTCACGCATGTGGCTTGAAAACCATTTAGCCTTTGCTCAAGGCTGATCCAAGATGGTATTTCATTGGTAAATGGCAAAGTACATACGTGTACATGCACAGCTTTTGTGAGTAATCACACACCACTAGCAAAACTGCTGGCATGGAATCAACCATACAGGACAAACCAAACACAGAGTTTATATTCCAAATACCTTTCAAGTCAACTAGTTACTCCATGCACATTTAAGTTTCGAAAATACTGGTCGAGAACACGCAACGAGCTGCCAACTTTGACTTGCCCGATGGAATCAACGCATGTTTAAAATCTTTTATAGGCAATGGAGTTTTTCTATGAAACAACTAAAATTTGACTTGTGAATAAATTTTTTTCAGCTTCATTGAAGAATTTTTAACAGAAAAAAAAAAACAAAGGGAAGGATCAGGACTTTTTCTGAATGTCCACTTGGTTGATTTTTTGACTTGTGTAATGTTGACTTAGCCGAGGTTGAAAGAATACATTATGTACAGTCATATTGCTGCTTCTTACATGTACTTCACTTCTATTTAAGCAATTGGGTGAGAATCTACATTGACTTATGAGTATGACTCATTCATTACCATTTTTTTTTTACAAATCTGATTTCACAACCCCACCTTCCCCCCCCCCCAACAAATTCAAGAAACAATAGCATACAATTTATCCAAGAGGAAAGGGGAAGGCTAGACTGTAAAAGCCAGTTGAATTCAGTTAACAAGAATTGAGCAATTTGGCAAAGATGCTTTTTGGCAGAGGTTCAATGCTGAATCTTTGAGTGAAGTTGAGAAATACAGTGTATAAATTACATGTACATGTACATGTATGCTCCAAGTTAATGATGTCATGGTATTCTCAAGCTCATGAAAATAGCACTGTCACTTTATCATATTAAAAGGAACACTGACAAAAGTATTTCCTGGGATGAGTAGGGCTGCATTCACAACAGGGAGCCTGGCTGTCAAAATGTCATATTGTATGGATCCATGTAAAAATTACTGTCCATGTTGAATTGTTGTTCGGTGATGCATGATGCATGAAGTTAACATGCAGTGTTGTAGTCAAGACCAGGCCATCCGAGACCAAGACCAAGACCAGACACCCCGAGACCAAGATCAAGACAAAGAAAAAGAGGTCCGAGACCAAGACCAGAAGTCCGAGACCCCAAGACCAGAAGTCGCCCAGACCAAAGACCAGCACTATTCCGAGACCTAAGACCAACAGACAAGACCCAGCGTTTCTAATTGACACTATCTTGTGCATGTTTTTGAGCGATAACAGCACGACTTTGTTTACTCGGCTTAAACTGTCTATAGCTAAAGCCTTACCATTGCAACAGTTTGTTACGGGAATTTTAAAAATGTAATTAAAGCTAACACCTCTCATAAGACAATTAAAAATTGTACTTTTCATTGTTTCTTTTGTTAGCTTACATGTAAAAATGCCTCCCAAATTTAACGCAAAATAGCGCCTTTATACTAGTCAAAGATGAAGCTCGCAAATTGCAAAACACTGAGAAACTATTTCAAATGACAATAACACTTTGTTCCCCCCGATGAACACATTTGCGTCCTCGAGCCTACTGAAATCAGATCAGATGAAGAAAATAAAGTGTCTGTTAATAATTTATTTCTTTCATTCAGTATGGGTTTTTCTTCATATCATTTCCTTGACTTTTCCTTGTTATCCCCTCTAAACATTTCTATATCTATTTTCTTTTCTCCATTTTTCATTCAAGTCTTTTTTCTTTCTTTTCTGTTTTATTCCTTTTATTTGTATTTCTTTATGCAGTCTCTTTTTTTATTTTCATTCTACACCCCCACTTTCTCGTTCTTTTTCTCTTTATGTTGTTATTTTTTTATTCTTTAATTCTGTTTATTCTTTATTGGTTTTTCCCAAATTTTCTTTTAATGGTCATTTCTAATTCTTATTTCCTTAGCGATTCTCCTCTTCTTTTTGTTTCCTGTGGTCTCCCCTTTCATTCAAATCCCCTTTCTTTTCCCTTGTTTTATTTCTTTCTACTTTGCAATCTTTTCTTTTCCTTTTTTTTTTCTTTCATTCAAGAGCTTTTCCGCTTTCTACTATCCTTTTATTTGTCCGTTTTTGTTCCATCTTCTACTCTTTTATCATTCTTAATTCATCCTTTTCTTTCATTCTCATGCTTTCCCCATATTCTCCATATCCTCTTCCTTCTTGACATTTTTATCCTTTCTTTTTCTCTGTTTTTTGTTTCTCTTTCTTTCTCTGCTTCATTAGATTTTTCTTTCCTTCCTTCTTCTTTCATTCATGTCTGTTTCTTCTTCTCCCTGTTTTCAAAATCCTTCTTTCACCTGGCTATCCTTGAACTGTCAGTATCTTCTTAATCCTGTCCTTTTCTTCTGTGTTTCAGCTTCTTCTTTTCTTTTATTATTTCTATTATTTTTTCTTTCTGTTCGCTTTGACACTCTATTCTTCCCCAAGTTTATCTGTCTTCCCTTTTCTTTCTTTCCCGTCTTCCTTTATTCTTTTTCTACATTGAATGTTCATTCCCATAACTTCTTCTTTTCGTATTTCTAAGAAGAACGACCAGAATAATATTGCGTCAACGACGACCGCCACCATTGCTGTCTCTTATTGTAGAAGATCTGTGTTAAAGCATTGCTGGTTATTGATTTGCAAGTCCATTACTTCCCTCTTCATTATCAAATCACCCAAACGTAGTTTAGTATTACCAACGTGTGTCTGACAAGTCTGAGCATCATCGACGCACTGATTTGTGTTTTATGAGAAAAACCCCTCCCACAGAGATGCAACCTTCAGTACTCTAAATCGTACTAAAGTTTCCCCTAAAAATCGTCATTTTACTAAGAAAAGTCGTATTTTCGTACAGTAGACTACATAATTGTTGCACAGTCAGCCGACCCAGCAACATCGATGCAGAAATCGTGTTTCCAAACTACTCTGCTACTCACCTTCAAACATCAATGGCAAAAATTGCTCCTTCTTTTCAAGTCTTTGACTTTTGAAAATACTCATTTTTTTTCCTTCTTCAGTGTCCAAACTATTCGCTCATTATGTCTCTTTTTCTTGCTATCTCTTGGTTTTGTACAATACGATTTAGGGCGCCCCTTCGACCGTAACGTTCCAACCTTCGCACCTCTGCACTCCCGTTGACAAGTACCCACTACACATCCCCCTCACACCAATGTATATGAATGGGACTGGAGAGCTTTGTACACACTAACTCTATGGACTGTATCCTGTAAATCACTTCATACATGTATATGGAAAGCCAATGGGACAAAAACAGGATAATGACAGAAAGTCAGAAAATCATATTTTTGATGGCCAAAATCGTACTGCCGTATTTTGGGTGAAAAAACGTAAAAAATACGGCAAAAACGTAACGGTTGGCATCTCTGAACTAATAATGACATGTTACCAAAATGTTGTTCTTTCTGTGAGTTTCAATTTTGCTCAAAATGCGAATCACGGTTTATTGTGCACCGTAGCAAGACGAGCGGAGCGCCCTGATTGGTCAATCGGCTATCCCCTGCGCGACCGTTGGCTAACGGCTGATCGGACCATTTTGAAATGGCACGTGCACGTTTGACGTCGCGGATTTTTTAAAATTTGCTCCTGAGCAAATGGAAAAAGAATGAAGTTTAACCGTCCAGATTTTAACCAAAATTCAATATTTTACCCCAAGTCTCTATGACTATGAGAGGTGTTTATTTATATTAATCTTCACATTGGATATGATTTCAGCTGATTTGATTCATATAGATGTTTTTTGACGTGCAAATCAATAACCCAATCTTTAAAACTATGTTTAAACGCACTCTGCATGTTTGAACACCCTATATACATACATGTATGCTGAAAAATTGCTGTTTGTACATGTACAACAATAAAGATTTTTTAATGTAAAATCATATTAGTTGCTGGTCTCGGGCTGGTCTCGGCCAA
>JZLH01S0001643.1:7797-20597 GCA_001188425.1 Eucidaris tribuloides
AGGCAGATGAAGAAGATATGCGAGATCGCGATCTAATCAAACAATTATGGCGACGAGCATTCCCAAGACGCGATACAACTGACAAGTTTTCTGATGTAAACGAGAATCAACAAAACTTCGAGACACCGTCGTTGACACGAAGCGACTATGGTGACAGGCACAAATGGAAATGGACCAAAAAATCTAAGTCTAGACAGTTTGGTGGTAACCCAGCGATTAGAAGCAATCTGACAAGTTTGGGTAATGTCAATGTAACTAAACAGTCTGGTGGAAATTGTGATACGAAATTCCAGAGGCTGCTTAAACAACTTCAGAAGCGGAGATCAGGTGCGGCGCCGTCCAAATCGAAATTTCAAGAAACTGTTCAAAGTAAATCTCAGAGTGAAGATTCAGAACAAGATGCTGTAGAATACGTTTCGTTGATATCTCGCGCAGTTCAGACAGACATTCCACGTAACAAGGCAAAAGAATCCACTCGCAACGCTAGCAATGGAATAGCTGATACAAACAGCATTGACAATGAGATAAAGAAATCAAAAGCCAGAGGAAAAGAGCGAAAATGCTATGCTGATATGAAATGTCAGGAGTCCAACTCATATGTGGGACAAACAACTCCTGATAGCAATTCAAGCCATGACCAAGAAATAGCGCCCCCTAATGAATCCAAAAAGAAACGAGGACGGGAATCGACTGGCAGTGTCAGTAAATCCAGGGAGAAGCAACCAAGACTCGGATCTCCGTCTTCGTACGAAGGGCCGGAGTTTTCCATTGGACGATGTGAGGAACAAAGCGAAGAACTTCAAGACTTAATTTCACTCCGAGAAGAAGTCATGTCTAGATGTTCAAGCGATGATACCATCGAATATGACAATAGTTTGGTTGCTATTGAAGAAACCACACGACGTGTCAAAACATCAGGAAGTGGTGGGAATTGCAAAACCGTTGCGACTATGACCAAAGAGAGGGGACTCACTGTCCCGAAGGATAAAAAACCGACTTACAGACGTAAAGAAAGCTCTATCTTTAAACGATTCAGAAATAAGAAAAGAGGTCTCATGGGGCCTACCTTGAGCAGAAATAAGAAACGCACGAAAGAACTTAAACTGAAATCAAAGAGAAACCGACAGAGTCGCAGAACTACTAAGAGAACCAGCCAACGAAAAGAAGAAGACGTCATTTTGATCTCTGATGACTCAAAACACCTACAGTTACCAGCTTGTGGCGAAGGCCAGCAAGAAGCAGTTCTGACTGAACACAAGAAAGAACCATGCAGCCAGATCCACGGCCAGTCCACAAAAAGGAGGAGCACGTTGGCATCATTATCTGCTCGCCTTTGGGATGAATGTTATTGGTCAACGCTGAATGAGAAGAGTTACACTGCTAACCGAAACTTACCAATACATCTCCCAGTGAATAATAGCCCTCCGTCTACCCGGCCAACTGGTTTGGAAGATAAGATGGTTGAACAATGGGAGGAATTTCTGCGCTTCTCTGGTACCATAAAGGACGGAGACCCTTTGTGGACGACAACGGATAAAGCAAGGGCTTTGGATTTGCCACAACGTGCTGATAGCTCAGTGAGGAGCCTGCTAGATAGTTACCAAATGGCGAGCCATAGTGATGGACTTGAAGATGAACATTGCTCAATTTTTCACGAAGTACCACTCAATGCCTCAAACTTGCAAGACTTTGATGAAAGAGCGCAATCTCCGTGGGACCTGCTCCAAGTCGAGAGCAACGAGAGTCTCATATCAAGAGAAATGCCAACATTGACGGAAGAGAACACAAGAGCCGACGACGTGGCCGACATAGATAATGCAAACAATTCACAGGTTTCACCAGAGACCCTTACTGCTTACGGTAGTGAACAAAGTAAAGATTCTAGTCGAGAGTGTCTACAGCCAAGAGAATCACCACATGGCTTTGGGCAATCTGTCGAAATAGAGGGGCGTGATTTTTCCACACAATCAGTGTCAGTGGAGCTTCGAAGATTGCCCTCACACCAGACGATGACCAGGGGATGTCGAGGAGACAGTTTATCAGAATCGGGCGACGTAATCAATCCTATGAATATAAATGAGCTTCAAGAAGTAGGGGACAGTATTCGAGCTTTGACACAAAAAAGCAGAAACAAGAGTCATAGGCTTGGGATGTTTGATTTGCCTCTTTCAAACGTTGTTCTGAAGTCCAGCGGACCCAACAGAAGGAGACAAGATCGTTCCATCAGTCTGCCAAGTGTACCAGTTGAAGTTGATACTGACGATGAGATGCCTTTGACGAAACTCATTCAGAGAGAAAAGTTACAAATGATCCCACCAGAGGACAAACAGTTTCTCGGTGAGAAGAAATCAGATTGTCTGCAGAGAACGGTTCGCAATTGTGCCCTTAACCAAATACTTGAGAGAGAAGACATTGATTATTATTCAGATTATGATGAACCGTCTTATGACGCCAAGATGGACATAGATGATGCTGACAGAAACGTGTGGGTATGGTATTCGAAATCAAAATGGCGGATGCCTACACCATGCGAGGAAGCAGATACTGATGAGGATGAGCTTCCAGGACCATTCTTAGTTCAAAATGACAATAGGTCCGGCGACAATCCAACTCAGTCCGAGAATACAGAAAGGATGTCCAGCAGTGACAGTGAGAGATACGGAAGCTTATCTCAAGCAAACGATGGCAATCTAAATCAGTCCGAAAATACGAAAAGGAAGGGCAGCACTGATAGTGAGAGATATGAAAGCTTAGCCCATACAAACGAAGAAAAACGAAGGAAACCAGGAAAGTTCTCTTATGGAGTATCAAAGAAAGGCAAGTCCTTAGTGAGAAAAACCAAACGAGCCACAGACTCACGCTTTGATACAGAGACGAGACCAGCACAGGAGATGTAGATTGTTCAATCATTCCCAGTGCAACCAGTTTGCTTCCGACGTGATAATTAACATAATTCTGGTTTCATATAACGGTGAGAGTAAAGCAACAGGACACTAATTGAAGCACAATGCGGACAATTATATGAGCTAAGAGATACTCTCGTCGATACAGGAACAGAATTGACTTATCTTTTAGAATAGTCAACAGCAAGCAATAACCGTGTTTTATTGTTTACTGTTTGTCTGACTAACATTCGCCACTGCCATGATGTTACTCGGTGTCGTGCAATCGATAGTGCAATCTCGTAACCTAAGTGACGCGATGTTTGTACTTGGCGTAGCAGTTTATGTCCTTTAGACTTAGAGTCCCTTTATAGAGACAGTTGGGTCATTCTTTGACACAAAATGGTGTGCGGATTCTTTTTATTCATAAACCAGGAACTCATCGGAGTTGAATAGAAATGTTCTGTAATGTTGCATTAGACACAAAATGGCGTTCAAATCACAACTCTCTCTATATATAAATAGACTCTAATGGTGTTCGCACAATACCGACACCTCACTCAAGTTGAAATCACCCGCTGTCTATTCATCGCTAAAAACAGGAATGAGAACTGTTTGAAGAGCATACATGTTGTATCATATTATTTCAAGTCCATTAAGCACTTGTAATGTTTGAACCTAATTTAATGTTGGTTGTTGTTGTTGTTCATTAGAGTTATCTTTCTATTAGAATTGACGTATTTTTATGTTTTTATTTCAGTTTTACTTGTATTTCTCTTTGACTGCAGCCGTCTATCTTTATCGATCCATCTAATGTTATATTAATATACTCTTTATTCGGTTTTATTTACGACGTCAGATTTTCTGTTCTGGTTTTTTTTTTTTGGTGTGTAGGAATGTTTCATTGTCCCGTCTTAATCTAATTTTAAATGCCATATACAGGATTGTGTGTAAAACGATCAGGTTAATGATGTACATGGTGTGATGTTTTAGAGCTAAGATTGTGGAGCTTCAGAATAAAACAAAAATGCCAAACTTTGCTATCTGAGCTACTAAGTACTACTTGAATGGACAAATAAACACCATAGAACACAAAAGTTTGAACATTTATGCTGCCCCTGGCAAGATATGAATGAATAAACAATTAGTACTTGTTTACAAAATATCTTAAATGTACACACAGTAAGTCTATGGGAGGAAAGGGGCAGGTGAATCCGGTCAACTTATGATTTTCACTTTTTTAAACCACCATAATCAGGATTGTGTATAGAGCGACCAGGTTATTGATGGACATGGTTTGATCTTTTACCAGAAATACTCAAAGCCCAAGTTTAGTTTTGGGAATTTGTTCTTTATTTGAAGGCTTTATGTCCCAAAGTCATAACCCTGCAATAATAGATTCTAAATGTCTTTAGTTTTTTTTATTAATTAATTGATTAATTAATTAATCTGCTGTTTCAGATGAGGTATAACTCATATAACCTTGAACGGCCATTTAACCACCTTTGGATGCTATAATGTAAATATAGCTCGAAAATCTCGTGGTCCCCCCCCCTGAGATTTTTCATTAATTTAAATAAAAAAAAAAAATAGACTGAAGCATTTCAGTGAATATGTAATATTACCATGGAGTATGACTTTTGGGTATAAAGCTTTTAAATAAAAAAAAAATCCCCAAAACTAAACTTGGGCTGTAAAAGCTTAATTTAACAATGATCAAAGTTAAAAAATCTGAACTACATACACCTCTATCATATCATGTCCCTGGCAAGTTAGAAAAATAAATGCATTAAAGAATTGCAATTCAAAAAAAATAATTTGCTTTGAAATGGGGAAAATCCTTGAGTATCCAGTTTTACCACGACCGGTTTCCCTATATACGGCTATATTTACACCGGATTATAAGTCATGTGTGATGTTTATCTACACATACCTTGCCGGTAGCAGCATAACATTCCAAAGTAAGAGGTAGAGAAGTATAGATAAGTGTCATTTTTACATGTAAAAAAGTGCTTCGTTCATCATACATTACATGTGTATACACTTAACATTGTGCCTGTAGATATGTCTTGGTTCAGTGTACATTTCTAGTAATTATAATTACTACGAGGGCAGGTGGTATTATTTAACTGTAAGTTATGTTAACTGATTTTGTGTGATTTGAATAGTAGAACTAATTGGATTAACATACTTTGGCTGTAACGTAATTGTAATGCTCGAATGGCAGAAGTTCTTCTTTTTTTTTTTTTTACTTTTCGCTTTAATGATTCAGAGCAAATTGAATGGATAAATCTGTTTCGTAAAGATATGTATTTTGGAGTACACAATAAATTCTTGTAGATTCGCTGATAATTATAAGGGCAATTTGTCCGTGTTTTCTGCTGCTGCTGATTCTGTTTTACCTTTAGCATGTTTAGTGAGAGTGTTGGTTTTATAAATGGAAGGATTTTTTTTTGTTGATTCGAAGCATGTACCCCAAAAGTATAAATTTACTCCGTACATAGACCGCTCATTTCTTCTACATTCCATTGGTCTTACAGTACTTAACCCCGCACTCCACTGACCCATAAGCTGATTCATGTTACTTTAAGTAACATTGCACTAGTAGTACTTACAACTTCTACAACTTAAAAACAGTTTCTAGTTCTGCAGCTTCAGCTGATACTAGGTGATTCAATTAACATTTGTCACGTTTGATCTTTTATACCTTAAACACTCTACATCAGATAATACTGATATTTAATATGGGTAAAAGCTGTATAGAGTAAAGTTGTGTTGATGGTGGTTTGAATATGATAAATATTTGAAAGTAACATTTCTTTTTAAAGTAAATTTTCAGATATTGATATTTTGCTCAATGTCCAACTCCCTGTACAATCAATACCTCATAGGCCTCCCTGTCATTTGTGTGTGTATGTGTGTGTGTGTGTGTGTGTGTGTGTGTGTGTATGTGTGTGTGTGTGTATGTGTGTTGTATGTATGTATGTGTGTCTGTCTGTGTGTGTGTGTGTATGTGTGTGTGTGTGTATGTGTGTATGTATGTATGTGTGTCTGTCTGTGTGTGTGTGTGTGTGTGTGTGTGTGTGTGTTTGCTTAATCCCAATCAATAGTCATAGATAATGGCTGTGAACACCACACTTTGGCATCTCTGGTAGGCAAGCTTCTCGTCCAGCTATACGGTACAGGAATATTGATTATTCATAAAAAATATTCGTACACTGTTGGGTACTTTTCATCCCCTATTAAAAGTCCCGTTAATGCAAACTTATTCCCTCAAGATGTTTTGATGGATTTTGAGGCAATCAAAATACTGAGAAGTAATACCAGCCCCGGATTCCAGTAAATCAAAATTGACAATCGTGTTGAAATTGATGCTGATAATGATGATGATGACGACAGCCTGACTGTACAGGTATGTTAAAAACAAACCTTGGGTATACCTAGTCCCTGTATTCGAAATCCAGACAGAAAATGATAAGATATACGATAAAATAGAATGGGGAAATGTTTGTCAGTTTGAATGACAAACTAAGCATGGAAACATAATTGCATTTTACCATGTTGAATTTACGCAAGCAGTGGCCATGGTAATTCATTATGGATAATGATTAATTAAACATTCATCTTTCCTACAACTGGACAAAAAGCTTGCATACAATACAAACAACCAGCAAATTAGCGTTTGAATTTTGTGTATGTGTTTGTAATAATAATAGTAACAATAATAATAACAATATTAATAATAATGATGATGATAATAATAATAATTATAACTACAATACATGTACTAGTATATGTATTATCTTCATCCTCCTCGTCATCATCACCTTCGTGATCATCATCATCATCATCACCTTCATTATCATCATTGTCGTCATCGACTTCATCATCATACACCATGAACACACATCACTTCTCATTACATCTCACAGTTTGCTGTACATACATACTACAAACAGTTTTGAAGATTGTATGTAGTCACCAATAAAATGAATCATATTTACCTTTTTCAAATTATATGTAAAACGTTTATTATGACAAATCATAATGATATGAATTCATAAATATCTCGTAGAAACCTAATTTCCAGCAACATTGGTAGTCCTGTGTCCAGAAAAAAAGAGCAATTCGACTGCGCGTAGCCGATAGGTATGCCTCCGGCCTCCACCTAGCATGCTAAACCTGCTCTAAGGGGATCAAAGTTTAATTCCAAAGACATTCTTTAACATTGTGGAATCCCCATTAAAAATTGTAAAGCTTTGATATCTGACGTACATGATAGTGTTTAAATGGAAAAAAATATACACTATATAAAACAACTTTATTCAATTAGACTATGATCTTTCTGTTGAGGTATAATTCAGATTACATACCTTACAACCTTATAAACGCTTTGGATACTATATTGTAAAATATAGTCGAAAATCTCGGGGGTCCGCCTACCCCCCCCCCCCCCCGCCGCCGAGATTTTTCAATAATTAATTAAAAAACGAAAGGCATTTAGAATCTGCTATTGGTGAGATATGACCTTTGGGCATATAGCTTTAAATAACAAAACTACGCCAAAACTAAACTTGTGCTTTAACGTCTTAAGGAAAAATACACGATAATACAGCAGTTCCCCCCCCCCCTACTCAAAAGTATTGCAATATACACTATAACGCATGCATTTTGAGGTGAAGGGATGTTTCTATAGTAACGTCATAATGAAGTTTATAATTGGAAAATAACAAATTATTTGAAAAGAAATCAATGAACATTCTTCCTTCTTTCTTCTCCAAGGCGGAGAGATTATCAAATGCAGGCACACCCACGGCAGAGGGGCTGGAACATAAAATTTAGCATTTTTTCGCACCCCTGTAGGGGTGGGGTGTTAATTCACACTTGCATTATTCGGTTTCATATTTCCCGTTAAACGATTTTGATGGCTTGGAAAGACTTCCGACAAAAAAATAAAAATGTCAATGTGTTCCTCTGACGCGGTCTCAGAAAGAAGACACCATCCCACGAAGACGAAAGCGCCCTCCTATCTTCATAAGAAGAAGATAAGTGAGATGGTAAGAAGGATTCGCCCCATTTTTCAGAAAATTAAGACCTCTTCAAGTTGTAATTTCTTATTCTTTTTTTCAATTCTAAAGGAGTTTTATTATTGTAAACATCCTAAAAATTGCTGTCATGCGGCTTTTCAGTACATTGGATATAATAATGTGGAGAGAAGGCCATCATCTTTATATTATTAGCCTTATCCTCCTTACCAATGCCTTTTGAAGATAGGAGGCGCGTTCGTCTTCGCGGGGTGGTGTCTTCTTTCTGAGACCGCGTCAAAGGAACATATTGGCATTTTTTGTTTGCTGGAAGACTTTCCAAGCCATCAAAACCGTTTAACGAGAAACATGAAACCGATTTACGATACTAGTATGAATTAACACCCAACCCCTACAGGGAGGCAAAAAATACAAAATTTTATGTTCCCGCCCCTCTACCGTGGACGCGCCTGCATTTGATAACCTCTCTGCCATGGAGAAGAAAGGAGAACGAATATTCATTAAATTCTTTTCAAATAAGTTTGCATTTTCCAACAATAAATTTCATTAGGATATCGTAATATGAAAAATCCGTTAACTTAAATGCAGGAGTTACAGTGTATGTTGCAATACTTTTGAGTAGGGAGGGTAGGAGGACAAACTGGGATTGTTGTTCATTGATTTTCATGTTTATTTTAAACTGCAATTTTTCAGGGCTTCATATTTAGACCTTATGAGAGACACCAGTATCATGTCTTTTTTGGTTAATGATCAATTGATCAGTTTAGCCACACATGCCTTTGGATGGATCTAACAAAACTGAATAAAAAATGTCTAGCTAATATTTGTTCACAAGAAAGTACCGACGCAGAAACATATGGACGTACGGAATTACAGACGCACACACGGACAACCTCCGGCTCACTTACGAGGCTGAGGCATGAAAAATACATAGATACTTAAAAAATAAACATCTTTCTTTATTTTCTTTTTTCTTCTCGAACAGTAGTCTTACCTACTAATATACTTACTAATTAAAGAATAATAAGGTCAACCAATAAAGCAACTTTTACTACTACGTCTACTACATGGACTGTTAGCAAAACTACTAGTAGTGGTAGGGAGTAATAGTAGTAGTAGGTAAGTGGTATTATGAGTAGTTGTATAGTAGTAAAGGGAGTAGGAGAAACAGGAGAAAAAGTAGTAGAAGCATAAGTAGAAGTTGTACTTGTTTTAGTTGTAGTTGTAGTTGCAGTTTTTGTGGTAGAAGAAATAGCAGAAGAGGCAGTACTATTGGATCTATTAAAACTTATGACACTTCCATTAGCGGCAAAACTACTAGTAATGATAGCGAGAGTAGAAACAGTAGTAAAAGTACTCGAAGTCATAGAAGTAACAGAATTAGTTGAATAGTTGTAGGTAGTGTTGCACGACTTTTTAGAGAGTCGACCAGTCGCCCACCAATAGTCGCGACTCCGACTATTAGTCGACTATCGGTGTTCAACGTCTTAGGGCGATTCCGTGTTGAAAAAATTGTCCATTTTAACAACATTTGTCAATCTGCTGTCCAAACCAATGAGGAAAGACAACTTGCTTTGTGGTAATTGTAAATTACTAGAGGATAGCCTTGTGAAAAAATGACAACCGACATTTTTTTTTGGTTTATGGGTGAATTAGAGGTGAAAATGTTGCGTGTCATACGGGACATCTCTGCGTCCCTACGACACCCAACATTTTCACCTCTAATTCACCCATAAACAACAAATTTTCATTGGTTGACATTCTTTCAGAAGGCTTCCCACTAGTACTTTATAATTACCACAAAACAAATTTTCATTGCTCAAACATTCAGCCAAGGGATCAGAAATTGTTGTCAAAATATCCTGTACAACACGCACGGAATCGCATAGCATTGCACGATTATAGGCTGATCCAAGTACATTTTAGCAGTTCTGTTTGATGATAGATAACGGCCAATTCACAATGAAAAACGTAAAGGAGAACAGGATAAAGAGTCAAAAGATTCAGCAGCCTACACAACACAATCCATCATTTGCATGACACAAAGTTTGTATATCTGTGTAATTTTTACGTTTTTGACTTCAGGGTTTTAAAGATTTATGCAAGTCCATGACTTCCCTTCATTATCAATACCAAACGGTAGTTTAGTACTTACAAATGGTGTGTTGAAAGTCTGAGATCCATACGTCATGAATTTGCTGTTTTATGAGAAAAACTAATAACGACATGTTACTAGAATGTTGTTCTTTCTTTGAGTTTCAATTTTGCTCAAAATGCGAATCGCGGTTACTGTGCACCGTAGCAAGACCAGCGCAGCCCTCTGATTGGTTAACGGCTATCCCCTGCGCGACCTTTGGCTAACGGCTGATCAGACCATTTTGGAACGGCACGTGCACATTTGATATCGCGGATTTTTTTAAATTGCTTCCGAGTAATTTGAAAAAGAATGAAGTTTAACCGTCCAGATTTTAACCAAAACTCAATATTTTACCCCAAGTCTCTATGAGAGTTGTTTATTTATATTATCCTTCACATTGGATATGATTTCAGCTGATTTGATTCAATAGATGTTTTTTCGACGTGCAAATCAATAACACAATCTTTAATACAAATTAACATGTGATAAAAAGTCGACGATTGTGCTCCGATAGTCGGAGTCGCGACTTCGTGTAGGCAGTCGCGACTAAGACTTTTCGCGACTTAGGCGTGCAACACTAGTTGTAGGGGTAGTAGAAGAAGTGGTAATAAAAGCAGTAGAAGAAGAGCAGAAGCAGCAGTACTTGGAAAAGAAGTAGTTGTAATATTAACGCTGCAGTAGAAGGAGAAGCAGTACTAGTACAAATGACAAAATTATACTATCAGAGGTAATTGTATACGTAATAGTAGAAACAGTAGTAGAAATAGTAGTACAAGCAGTAGTAGTATAGCAGCAGTAGCAGTAGTAGTTATAATTATGCTAGAAGTAGTAGTAGCAGTAGAAGTAGCAAAAGTAGTAGTTATAATAATGGTAGAAGTAGCAGTAGTAGCTGAAGACAGGGGCGTAGGCTGGTTTATGCACGGGGAGGTGCACATCTTGTGGAGGTGGAACTAAATTGACATCTGGAGGTGCACATCTTACGGAGGTGGAACTAAAGTTGAGTAAATCCGGCGTTGAAAGCAGAAAAAGTGGTGCAAATTTCGTTTTTCTTGCCAGGGGCGGAACTCCTTTGGCTCTGCAGGGGGGGGGGGGTGCACGTGCACCCAGTGCACCCCCAGCCTACGCCCTGGGAAGAAGACGTGGTATTAGATGTATTAAAACTAATGTTAGCGGCAAAACTGCTGGTATTGGTAGCGAAAATATTAACTGAAGTAAAAGTAGTAGCAGATAAATGGTATTAGAAGTCATAGTAGTAGCAGAATTAGTTGAATAGTTGTAGGAGCAGTAGTAGAAGTAGTAGCATTAGTAGAAGTAGAAGATGTAGAAGTAGTAGTAGAAAAATAAACGTAGTAATATCAAAAGCAGTAGAAGTAATAGTAGTTGAAATAGGATGTAAGTAGAAGTGTTAGCAGCAGTATCTGTAGCAGTAGTATTAATAATATCAGTAGAAGTGAAGTAGCAGCAATAGTGGCATTAGTAAGTAGTAGTAGCAGTAGTAGTAGTAGTGGAAGTAGTAGTAGTAGCAGTAGATGTAGTAGTAGCAGTAGTATCAGAAATAATAGTAGTAGTATTAATAGTAGTATTATATAAGTAGAAGTAGTAGTAGTATTGGTAATAATAATAGTAGAAGTAGTATTAGGCATGGTGATAGTAGAAGTAGTAGTAGTGGTAAAAGTAGAAGTAAAAGTAGCAAATGTAGTAGCAGTAGATTTAAAAGTGGCGGTAGTAGTAGTTGTAATAGTTGTAGAAAAAGTAGTAGCAGTGGTATGAATATGGATAAAAAATTGGCAGTACGTGTAGTTGTACTACTACTACTCTACTACTACTACTACTACTACTACTACTACTACTACTACTACTACTACCACTACTGCTATTGCTACTATTACTACTACTGCCACCAGTACTATTTCGGCCAGTACCACTACTATTACTACTACTACTACTACTACTACTACTACTTCTCGTACTACCACTACTACTACAGCTACTACAACAACTTCTACTACTACTACTACAAAAACTACTACTACTACTTCTACAAACAATAATCACAACATTGTTGCTACTAGTTTTGCTGCTTTCCTGCAAGTTACCTTACTCTTTCATCTTTATCTGTTATCGCTGCCCTATAGTACTGCAGTGACCCCTCAGACCGTTCTATTGGTGGTGAGTAGGCTACTAAAAAGTTCCACGACCACCACCAAAACCGGTTCTGCAATTTATTTTCAAGGTATCTTAAACTGACCTACTGTCCCCATTCACTACCACTTCCACTACTACTACACACTAAGAAAAAAAAAGGTTCAACTTTGCACCTTCAAAGGTGTAGACAGATGTCCCACTGGGAGTAACTGTAAAGGTGTAACTTTGCACCTTTCTGAAGGTGCAAATTTGCACCTGAAGGTACGGTGCAGGATTGCACCATTAAAAATAAAAGTCTTTGGTGCGACCTGATCGGAGCTCAAACCTGCGACTTTCTTGCCGTAAGGCGGACGTTCATAGGCTATCATGTCGGTCATGAAGAAGTCTAGTTTTCACCTGACTAAATTGTGTTCAAAGGTATTGGCTGACATTTACCACAGTTAAAAAAAACTGCGCTACATGATTCCCCATGCTACCACTGTCTTTGATAAGGTCTAAAAATGACACTCTGAAAAAATTGTATTTAGAAATGATTATTTAGCGCTTTAAAAAAGTGAAAATCGTAAGTTGATCGGATTCACCTGCCCATTT
>JZLH01S0001643.1:20622-45841 GCA_001188425.1 Eucidaris tribuloides
TCTGCCATAGACTTATTGGCCCGTATTCTGAATCAAGTAAATAAACCCGAGTCTAACTGTGTAGTTTCCAATATCCAGACTGTCGAAGTTCTACCTATCCGAATTTTAAAGCTTCACAAATTTCAAAACCATTCCGGAAGTATACTTTTTTTTTGTCAAAATGCTAAAGGCAACAATTTGTGAAAGGAAGTGTCGATATTTCGCACTTATATTTGCGCTTGTAACATGGAACTGTTGTGATTTATACTTCGAACAATAAAACAGCGCTTTTGAAGGAATGTAAATTGCGTAACGGTTCATGGTCGGAGGTAAAGTCCTGGCGAACTTTGAAACAGGCAAAATGGAGTTTGGCCCTGTTTTAAATCTGGAATTTCGTTTATATGGAAATCACTTTTAAACAAATGTCACACTGAGTGGTTAAGAAGTATCCCACTCTGAACTTATCTTTTATTACATGTATTAGCCCTAAATATCCAGCGCTGCGCCGGCAGTTGGCTGCATAATTAACACAAAAGTGCCAACACAACTCTGATTGTCTTGGATGGCAGGTGTTGAATTACCATGGTAAACTACTCAGTTAACTTTGCGTTTGTGTGTGCCTTTCTTTTGAAATCTGACAGATCTTACTGCCAACCTATACATATCTACAGCCATGTGATCCGACATGTTTACTTTATTATAAGTTTCGCTTTTTGTCTATTCTGTTTGTTATGCCACACTGCGGCGTATTCGGTAACCTTATTGCACCACCTCGTTAACTTTTTCTGACTAAGTGACTGAACATAACCGGAATTTGAAACAAAAGTGTCACTGCTATCATGCGACCGCACACATGCACTAACCCTGATAAAGTCGCGCATTTCGTGATGCAACCATAAACATAGAAAGAAAAAACACGTAGGAACAAGAAACATTCATTATGGAATACTTGTGGTGGTCATAAACAGTTTTGCCCTTTTTAGGACACTTCGCTTCCATGTCGAAATACTCACTAATTACGGATATTTGGCCGCCCTTTTCTTACCTCTGGGCTTGTGCGAATTTATCAGGGTATACGTGGTGACCGGGTCACATAAATAAAATTGTCATGATTTCTGTCTATAAAAATCAATTCAATGGCAAAGGATTACTACTTATTTCCATTTTAAAGACATTATGATGCCGTATACAATGAAGGTACTACAGAACCTTCGTAAAAGCTTAAACATGAAAAAGTTTTAAAAAAGTGTATGTACGCTACAAAATTTCAAGGGGTGTTTTCGTTTGTGGAATACTTTTAGGTCATTAGTATATACAGACGCACGAATAAATTTTTCTTCGAAGAAGAGGAAAGAAAAACAAATTACTGGGTAATATATTGAGGAAACGATGTCAGGTATCTTCGGTCGAGAATCGGTTACTCGTAGTCATATCCAACACCTATATTTTCTTGGCGCTGATAGTAGTTATTTATGGTAGTTAAATGTTCATGGCGTTAATAAAATGTGAAAGATAATCACGTTGGGCGTTTCCCAGTAATGCACACGCTGTGATATTTAACAAACATATGGCATTTTTTTTTTGGCGGTGCGGGGGGAGGGAATCAGTATTTCATGGTATATAGTAAACGCCTAGGTATAGGGCGTATCGATGCTATATCAGGCAGGCCATGAGGCTACCATAACATAATATCTTACTAAGTTGAAATTAATGATTTTAGGAAATTTATCCAAGATAAATTATATGTCAAATAACATACTTCCAATTTAAAAAGGGAGCCGTAGATGTACACAGTTTCGTGTGGGTTACAGATAACGACATTAATGGCGTAATTTCAATGCACAAGACTTAGGCGCGAGCATCAATATTTTATAAAAAAGTTTTTTTTTAAGCCTACTCGAGTGCCTACAATATTCTGTTCACTATGTTCTGTTATTTTTGTGTCTTTTAACATACAATTGCGTAAGTCCTAATTATTGTTATCTCATACTTCTTTTCTTCGTTCTTCTTCTTCTTCGTTCTTCTTCCTCTTCGTCTTACCTCAATCTGGTTAGTGATCTATGGATCATGATGTGATGATGATTGCTTCAGGAATAGTAATAAAAGTACGTAGAAGTAGAAGTAGATACGAAATTGTAGCTATCATAGTAGTCTGTTGGCTGAGTGGTCGTAGTATAAGCTAAAAAACAAAACTGTCTCCCACCTCTCCTATATCTTTCTTAAAACAAAATACTACGTAGTAGTAAGTAGTGGTCGGTAGTAGTTAGTACTAGCCAGTAGTAGGAACTAGTAGTAGCAGCTCAGTAGTAATCGTTGTTTATCTAAAGGAATGAAGGATGTCAATTCTTTACTATCAATTATTTCCCATTAACTATCCCTTATTCGTGCGGTGTTACAAGTGACACGAAACCCAGACCATCTTTGCACTTAGCGAAGGGCATGTCATATCGCCATAACAACCAGTACAGAGAACATACAGGAAGCGCTCATGAACAAATTTTCTTATTGGTTGTGAACATGATTAGATTTAATTTTCCTTTTGAAATTTCTGAGATACTTCTGCCATGAAGCAGTTGAGTCTTAATGTTACTAGACAGCAAGAGGAAATCTTGAAATACGCCGGTAAACCCTTGACGATCTTAACAATCAGTGTATAAAGCAATACATTTGTTTTATTGCCTCCTTATTGTTCTGCCATTCCATGAAGCAGATAGATGGTTTTGTCTTCATAACCCCGCTTTACTAACTGTCATGAAATAATTCATCGACGAATTGTATTCCCTGGTTTCATTCTTCTTCTTCTTCATATTTTGCGCTGTCCAAGATCAAGCGCTTCTATAGTAATGCTCATGTAACAGAGGATTATCTTTTTTTTATTTCCATTGCCAATTGATGTCATACTTGATTTTGCCCGAATGAAAATCGATAATCATATGATTTGTCTTATTTTATTGATTGCGAATTGAGATTCTAGGTTTTACATAGGTATACATGACCAGTATGTACTTTGTATCGTCCTTTCCGTAATAAATAAACCGGAATTATCTTTCCTTAACAATTATGAATCTCAGCTTTAATTTGTCAACTGGGTTATGCGTGCACGGGAGTGTGAAGTAACAGATTTGAGAGAGACATCAACGTCGATTCATGTCTGGCTCTGTTTTGTGTGAGTGTCTGTTGTGGATGCTGAGTGTCCAGTGTCTGTATTTGTAGTGAGCTACCGCTATGTGTGTGGTGTGTGTCGTGTGTGTGTGGTGCGCTGTGTCCCTCGTGTTTGCGTTATGTCGATTGGCCTTTCGCTACGCCGTCGTCCTCTTGTGCGCGATCCCTACATTGTACTTACTGCGAGATGGAGGTAACGTGGTAACATATTCCTAGGGGTATAACGAGTTTGGATGTAGTTGTCTAGGGGGGTGTCTTCGAGTAAGCTGCTTCGTAACGAACGAACTTTACGCACGACTTGGTGACACCTTCTTGTGCCTACATAGTAAATGCATGAGAAAGTGAATCAGCAGCCCCAAGAAGTATCATCCAGTCGGTTCGTAAACGTTGTTCGTAACATTTACGAAACACGCTTTATGAGAACACCCGGGACGGTAATTTTCCATGCAATTTGTCTCGGAGGGAGATGTCAGGGCGAGGACGCCTGGCACCAACGTAAATCGCTAGGGCAGGTGATACACTCAGGGGGGGGGGGGTGGGCTGATTAAAAAATATTAAATTTCATGAATTTCAGTGGGAGAAAAACCCCTTAATCTCTAATATTTTTGGAAAATTCGGGCGCTGGGGAGGGGGGGGGGGGAGGCCCAGGGTTGGCGATTTCCCGGCGGAAATACCGATGTATTCCCACCCAGGCAGGAAATACGTGGTAAATACCGTGAATATACTGGGAAAGTGGGAATACCTATAATAGTGTACTTCTTGAAAGTGTACAAGTCATCTAGAAGGTCATTAATGCCCTTAATTTGAGCTTCTTCTAACAGAAATCCACCCTTGAACTGGATATTTTTAGATGGAAAGACTTACAAACCCCTTTCAATTTCAGCCGATGCATAATTAATTCGTGTTATTTCACATATTGTACAATAGACAGGAGCTGCCAACTAACGAGAATTAACAATATCGGGTATACTGTTTTTTCATCATCAAAAGTAACAAAACATTTTTAATGCAAAATGTTTTTTTTCATAAATTTGACTGACTATGAATTATATGTGTAATTTAGTCATTTTTGGAGTCCATGATCATTTTCGCTCATAGCACGGGGTTTAACCAGTGATCTCACCAAAAATGAAGGAAACAGGAAATCCAGCTCTCGCATGAAGATACGGATCGCGTATATTCAGGTCAGATGTGCGGCATCTGGCTTGAGTATTTCGCCGACGAGCCACGCATACATGCAGCGCCGTGTTGATGATGGCAAATCGCTGCTGCTGCGCACCGATCAAACGCACACATTTACATGACGCCGCAGTTACCATTGTTTTTGATGCAAAAATTCCACAATAATTAAGCATAACCGTTGTTACACCTTGATTCGGGATTTTCCCGTGGATTTTGTGCCAGATTTGCGTGATTACTTCTAGTTCATCGAAGTTAGTGGACATCCAGCTTAACTCCATGTAAGTGGCCTAATTATTTGACTCAATTCTCAATAACCGCATTTGTTTCATTTGCTTTGATTTTATTTCATTATTTTCAAGGCGGGATTACGCCAGAAGCAGCGGACGTTATTTACCGCTAGTTTATAACGTCAGGCTTTATAGACTTAACGTTACGATTAACTTAAAACGTGACGTTAGTTTTTTTTTTTTTGCATTTGATCGATTGGTAGCGATATTGCAGTGAGCTTTCACTCAAAACACACGATGATATTGGGAGAAATAAAAATCTCCAACTAGAATCAAACTTGGGTTGAGAGACTATTACAGTCGTTACACTAACGCTTCAGATAAATTGGTATCTTCCTGACTTTGAAGGGTTTGTCTTGATATTGCTTAGTTAAGGAAATCAGAATGAACATGTTATACCAGTGGACTGAATTTCTCTCGAGCGCCTAAGAAAATTAATCCCTAGAAAGCCATCCACAACAAATTTGTCTGTGATAAAGGGCATTCTGATGGTAGTTCTTTTAATCATGTCAATTTTGACTACAAATGTTCTCAGTATAATCCTTGCACTAGTTTACGTACTCCAATCATGGTCCCAATTACGTTTTAAAAGCCTATCAATGCATATGCGCTATATTCCATCGACCCCCATGAACCAGGATAGTAGAAAGGTTTTACATAATATAGATGTATCCACCAGCCACCGCCTCCCTATTTAGACTGCATAACTTTTTACATATTTGGTCAATCCGGTCCCGTAACAGGGAATACGCTAAGCTCAACGATTTGGATAGAAATTTCGTAAAATTTATGTTTCTAAGCCAGATAATGGGTGCAAAACAGGTGGGTTTTCTGTGCCCACACAGAAGGAAATTAGTGCACATAATTTTTCAAACTTCAAAGTGCAACTACAAATAAACAACAAAACTCTGTTATTATCGAGAAAAAACATTGTCTCGTTCTCACAACTTAGGCTCAATCGGGTGTATTTAATGTCAAAGGAAAGCTAACTTCCTTCAATCTGGATTTATAGTTTATGTAAAGATTCAGCCTTTTAAAAGATGGTTAAAGATTTGTATTTGTTAAACATATAATTTGGTTGATTTTAGAGTATTACTAAAAAAAAAATGTAACTAACAATTTTTCATTGGCGCGACATTATAAGCATTATCAGAAAAGAATATAGAATCTAGACGTGAAAACGTAAGTAACCAAATGACATTAAGAGAGACAATACATATTTACTGGATTGCCCCAAATAGCTTTGTACTAACTGGTAGTCGGTAGCAGGCAATGACGTATATCTGGTGGCACGTTTTAATTCCTAGTCGGGTTATTCAAGTCGCGAAGACATTTTTCTCCTCTCATGTAATTCGTACTTAAAAGCCACACCCAACTTAATTACTATATATGTTCCAAGTTACATAATTTTATTTCAGTTTTCAAATCGCAATAATAATAATAATCAATAATAATAATCAATAATAATAATAATAATAATGATAATTAATAATAATAATAATAATATAATAATAATAATAATAAGTCCAAGTACAATAAAAACCTCGAAATTGTAAATTGCCAGGATGTGGGGTATTGAAGACAGAAACAATACCTGTGATCATTGGGGCTCTGGGGCTGTCATGAAGAGAGGAATGGAGAAGTATAGCGATCGCATTCCCAGGGCAACTTGATCTCAACACTGTCCAGAAAGATTGCCCTTCTATGGAACGGCACACATATCTACGGAAATATTGTCTATCAAATAGTTTGGCATATTTATTTGGGTGTTTGGGGCCCAGTATGGTAATGGTGTAGTGTTAGCGGGTTAGGCTTGTCTTCATTAGAGCACCTTTGTGAGTAATACGCGGCCAAACCTGCCTATGGTAAGTTTTTAAATTGGCCGAATAACAGGCGCACTGAGACTCAAGCGGCGAGTTCTGGTTAGGGCTAGTGGTATTCGTTCAACATGGCATGCGGACCTGCGTGCCACTCCAATCTGATATGTGACCCCTTTTAAAGATGATGACATCCACCTCCATGGAGCCTAGTCCATGGATTGTCCCGGCTCTATAGTTTGTAAAGAGACAAATCGTGAAAATGAAATAATAATAATAATAATAATAATAATAATAGTTAATAATAATATAATAATAATAATAATGATAATTAATAATAATAATAATAGTAATAATAATAATTAATAAAGTGTCATACTTATATAACACTTAATACATTTTCGTTTTCTAAGCTTTAATAAGTGAAATACTAGTAATGAATTGAATGATTCAACAACTGAGATCAATAAATGTCAGACCTCACTGAAGATGAAAACGAACTTGACTGGGAGTTATTTTCCAACAAAGAGCGTAAGGTCGGCCGGTTTACAAACACTTTCATGAAGCATCTTGCGGATCGCCTCGTTCGTCCCGGTGCGAGTGACCTGCGTCCGGTGCTGAAGTTCACTTAGGAATCTTTACGATAGCCCTATACATGTACCCCATCAAACGATCGTTTTAAAGCGTAGTTTTCATGCGAATATCTCAGCAAAAACTGCTACAAATTTCTTTATCATTCGCGGCATAATACAGCATGGAATCTACTGCCCAATATATAAACGTGCAAGTCCAGGACAAAAATTCTAATACCGCAGCTCACAAATCACCTTGGTAATAGGCAAAGCATTTCAAAATTAGTTATTCTCCTCTGCTGCTATTGATCATCTGGGTACCATATACACGGACTGGTGATCAGGTTGTTGTGCTAAATGAATTAGAATGTGATTAGTTTTACACTTCCGAAGAACATGTTCCAGGCGTTCGTAAACGTCGTATGCCCGTGAACTTGACGACAGCTTTATGAAACAGGCCCCTGTCGGGTTTAAGCAACAGTTAAAATAGAAGAAGAAGAAGAGAGTAAGAGTAAGAGGAGGCAGGCGCGCCGGAACACTGTTCTAGTTTGGAGCGGGCAAAATCTCGATGGGGCACATTTATCTTACAGTATATAGGCCCTATGAGTCTTCTCGGCGATCGGGAGCGAAAGCGACGAGCGGTGGGGCAGGGGAGGGGGTGGGCAGGTGCGCGTCTGTAGAGCAGAATTTAAGGGGCTCCTAGAGTCTACTAGGGGCTTGACGGAAACATGCGAGGGAGATGTAGCGACCGAAACGGTACCACGGTGAGTGTGGTGTGGTGAGGGGATACCGCCTGCCCACAGTGGGTAGGAACTTTTTTGAAATACGTATAGAAAGACACGATACTAGGGCATGGTAAATACATATTTTTAGAGCGCTACAGCCTTCTGTAACATTATTTAGGTGATAATCGTTCATGTAATCAGTTTTTTGTTGTCAAAATTGATGTAGAGGAAGTATGTGAAAAATTGAAATGGGTAGTTCATGCTTCCCGATGGAAAACGTACGCGACTGGGGGGTTGTGGTGGTCACTTGGATCCCCCCTCCGACGATTGGAACTTTTTGAAGCAATATGCATAGGGAAGACCCCGGAAAAGATGGATCTAGGGTGATTGTTCGTGAGGCACTGGTTTAATACATATTTTAAAGGTATGTATCTTTATCACAGATAATTGGGATTGTGTAGATCAGGGTTTTCAAAAGAGTTCAGGAAGTATGTGACAAACTGTATTTTAGTATAGTCATACTAGCTATGGCGAGGGGTAGTATCCCTCCCACAGGAACTTTTGAAAATACGCATAGCAACGATCTCGTTCTCTTATTTAGGCATGGAAATATATCTATTTTCACTGGAGGACTTCGGGTAGGAGCATACTTGCGATTGAGGAGCGAGTATCAACCAAGCGGAGGGAGGGTGTGGAGGGCGGTACCCGCCTCCCACGGCGAGGAAATTTTGAAAATAGACAGTGTTTAGAAAAGGACGTGATTCTTAGGCGATGGTAAACACATAGTTTTAAAGGGTATATTTTCTAAATAGGGAACTTTTGCGTTAAAAATAGAGCGTATAGCAGTCGCATTAATAGGGCATTTTACAAATAAAACTTTCTAGAGAATTGAACCATATAACCTTGATGAAAACTATTATTTTACTTAGGATACGAGCAAAGGCGAGCGACCGCGCTTCACAATGTATACAGAGTTTCACGTCTACTTCACCTAAAATTTCCTGTATTACGCTATATCTAAATAACAGACATCAGCATTTGTTCATGCAATGTATCCTGTCCAGAAACATTTATTTGTACACATGGTATATGCGGCGACACCGAGCGAGAGTCCTCAGAATCATTGTGATATTTCATTTTCTTCATGAGGGTATACGTACATGTTAGGTATGGTCAGCAATGTAATGTGCGCCTATACTATTAGCCAATATTGTGTATTATTCTTCGGAGTCATAGAGATATCATTGGCTATTGGTGAGCACATCCACTTTGCCATTCGTTAAGTCTGAAATGTGATTCTCATTTCAAAAGCTTAAATCGTGAGCGCATTGTTCGTAGCAATGGAAAAATACTTCTTATATTACTAGATTAAAATAGAAAAAAAGGAAATGGGAATACTAGAAACCTAAGAAAGGGGAACAATGAAAAGGTGTGTTACTAACCGGTATGTTTTATCACGGGGACACTCGCTCGAAAGGACAAGAGGCCACCTATATATCAACTAAATTTTGCTTGGAAGTTGTATAAAGTGCCCGCGTAAGGGGTTTCGAAAATTTTGCATTTTTTCAGTATTGAAAATTTACTTTTTATACGAAGAAAATTGCCTTTATTTGCCCTGCATTTTGTGTGCTTTAATATAGTGCTAATTGCATTAATTATTTTGTTTACCTTTCGGTGGGGGCGGGGGGGAGGCAAAAACTTCGTTTTGCCCCCGCCATTAATTTTATATTGGTGGGGCGGGGGGGGCAACGTGCCCCCTCTGCCCCCCCCCCCGCTTCCGGTCGCCCTCTGGCAAGGAGGGAGGAGGCGATGGAGGAGAACGAAAAAGAATCGAAGAAGCAAGAACGAACAACTTAAGACAACAATAAACATATATATTGATGATGATGATGATGATGACAATGAATCTAATTGTGATATAATTTAACCATAATAATTAACAATAATAACGAAGAAAAAGAAGGAAAGAAAAAAAAAGAAGAGAAGAAGAAGAAGGAAGAAGAAGTTTACATTTGATTATCAACAACCTTAATAACACTAAAACGTTGACTTTATAGTGCCTCTGCACCTGAGCCGTCATTATATATTTGTTTTATGCAATAATGCCGTCCGGAGACTACGTAACGAGTTAACTCGTACGTTGTTGGGGTCCTATGGGAAATGGGTGTTATAGCGAAATCAACATCGTCTCCACGGGCTTAAATGAAAATTGAATTAGTTGAAAATGAATAAATACGTAAATAGATAATATAGATTAACGATGAATAAGTTAAACAAAAGGCTCGATACTAAATACACAGTTTTAGAATTACGAAAGAGTTGCTTTTAAAGTGACCTTATCATTCCAACTTGATAAGTTCATACGAGAAACACGAAAACTAAAAGTCAGCGAATTGGCAGTTTTAGTATTATCAGAGTTACGTTTATCATGGATTTTGCAAATTTATTACTGTGCATTTGAAACGGGGCTGTCCAGTCATTTTCAACTCTACTTCAGGATTTGGGACTTTCGGCGGCGTTTCTAAAGAGTTAATCATCTCTAATTTCTTTCGTTGGACAGAAAGCTGAGAAATAATAAGGTCAGTACTTACAAGTGATTGTTAGAGAAACAAATGAAACTCCATCTTTGCATGCAAATAGGAGTGGGAATACGACTGAATGTGTATGATTCAAGTTTTTTTCCATGACTATATTATTTCAAGGGGATTTTTTAATGTTTCTTAAATGTTTACTTGTAAATTCAATGTGTCACCAGACATTCGATATTCAATACAGACAGTAAACGAATGATAACAGTATATCAAACAAATGTCATATAAATACTTTCAGTAATGATATAATCCGCCTCTCATTTTATTTCTCAACAGCTTAGAGTCTCAATTTGCCTTATTTAATTTATTTTTTAGAACAAACAAGTCATAGTCTCATATTGATAGATAATCAGCTGATTTTTATAATAAAATCAATGAATAAATTTTATTGAACGTAAGGTTAAGTGGAGCTGTGAAAGTATCTTTTATAACTAATTTTGTAGTCAGGCATTGTAGACGTTGTCAGTATGCCGGTACGATAGTATCCTTCACCAGAAGCTCAAATTTCGTTGACTATTTACAAGAGATAAACATATTGTGAATTATACTAGAATGGTTTTTTATAGATATTCGATCTTTTGACCAATAATCACATGTCGGTTAATTACATTTATTGAAAATACCATGTATTTCAGGCATAAATCTTCGACAGATGTTTGCTTCAACTTCCGAGTACGACTACGACTACGAACTCGAAGATGCCAACTTGTGAAACGGTTACAGACCAAAAAGAAAAAGGCCGGACCAAGAAAGACAATACCAAGCAAGCAGGTTGTCATTGCAGGAAACAGGAGAAGAATGAAAAGAGACCAAAGCCGCCTATTTGTAAGGAAATAAGACTAGTTCAAGAGCACCTCGCGGTCCTACGTACGAGACAAATCAAGACATAGAATAAGAAAGGGTACCAGGCAATGGAGGGGCAAGCCACACCGCGCGGTGGGAAAATCTAAAACGAGGACGGCGTCGTGCTGTTCACGCCAAAAAAGAAATCCAGAACAGCAACTCTGAACTGTCTTCAGGGCTGAAGCCACAATGTTAGTACGAGGAGGAAACGAGGGAAACAAAAGAAGAAGACTAAAAGCGATGAACTCACTCCCGAGAATCAGATCCGACGACGAGGAAACTATGTCGAAGCCACCAGCCACACTTATCAGAGTTGAAAATATGTGGTTATGAGTGAAAATGGCTAGAGCAGGTTTCGCGGAGTGATGACACTGTACAGTTCATGGATGCCAGGGCAAAACACAAGATGGTGGCAGATGGAGTCGACAACTTGAGAATCAGGGATCCCAATCCAAGAATAGCACGCCGCGATGGTTAACGGCGCACAATTGGTAGTAAATGAAGGAAGACGCGGCAATGAACGCATGTTAGCGTTTCTAATGTAAGTTGACTTGCGGTATACCCTGCATTATTTAGAAGAACAAGTGTGAACCCGATCCAAAATTGCCGCAGACATGGCATTGGACAGCTACTAGTACCAGTTGGAAAATGCAAGGCACGTTTTCAAGTACTGCCTTGTGCGTATTCCCGCAATTACTAGAGGAGCAGTTGAACCCGAGCCAAAATTAGAGAGGAAATGGAAGCTTCAATGCTAGTTCAGTGAACAACGGCAACGCAACCGGGGCTTCAACAAAAGGGGATTCCACTGGGAACAACAGACGCAATGTGCCAACAGGATGAGGTCCTAGAAATTATTGGCACATTTTCACAGCGCGAAAGACGTTAGTAATAACTTATAAGGACCCTTTGAAATGAAGGACGAAGCCAGTAAAAATATTGAAGCCGCGATCCGCTCAGAGGCAGCAAAGCGACGGAGACTTTGCCACGAGGAACGGTAAATGCGAGCTGAGATAAGATGATGATGCCAAACTGTAGATTGAAACTAGTGCAAGCATCAAGTTGAGGATACCACAAAGAAAACTTTATTCCAAACTATCAGAATCGGCTTTTAATTAAAGCAATGGTTGGATGGTTAAAGTCAGCGCCAGGCAGAGGACTAATGAGAGCACAGGGTGAGATAAGCGGGTTTGGGAAAGCACTGACGTAATGCGGACTTGAGTAAAGGAGACAGAATCAAGTCATTCGAGAAAGAGGAGGACGCGGACGACGAGCAGTTCAAAAGAAATTCGTCTAACATCAGAACCAACTCAAAAAGTAGGCAATAATCATGACCCAACAATTACCCGATTGAGGGATGGCAAAGACAAAGCGACAGAATTGTCATCGAAATCTTCCAACTTAGAACCCTAGAAGAGCCGGAAGAGTTTAGTGACAAAAGGAAACAAAGTTGCCAGTCAGAATCTGGCACAACGGAACACACAGTTGCCGGACCAAGGAAGCAGGTCGCCAGGTCAGACGTCCTCCACGTTCAGATAAAAGAATCGCCGGCGCAGACCATCAGCGACCGGAAGAAGCAGAATCGAAGCTGACACAGAGGCAGAGAATCAGGGCTCGCGAGTCGGTACTAGCCAGGCTACAAAAGAATGCATCCAGCAAGAGTCAGAGACCAAGGGGGGCCACAGCCGAAAAGCAAAATACAACAGGGAAGAAACGGGGCAAGAAGCGCGAAAGGAGAGCATTCCAAAAGCCAAGATAAGAAAAACTGACGTATTGGGCGACATCATAGAGTTCCTCTTAAACAACTGGAAAGTTATTACGCTGGGGGTTTTTTGGAAAGTAATTTTTTAAATTTTCTACTGTGTAACATAGATAAATTGTAAATATGAAGCCAAATTCCTGAAAAATTCGTGAAATAAAAATCGGACGAATGTTGAGTATGTCTATAGCATATAACTGGAGAGACCATCTTTACCCTGATAAAGGGCCGCATCCTGTTGCCATGTGCGTGCCATTTTGTGGTTGCAGAAGACCTTTCCTGAGAAATCAGTTTTGTTGAATCTTCTTCAGTTAATTTATTTAGATACTTTCTTATTAAAGTGCGATGTGCGGAAGTTTAAGTTTTTTTTTTCAGTTACGTGTGGATTTCTTTCTTATTTTCTTTGCTAATAATTCTCATAAGACGACAGAAAGTCATTCTGCTTTCTCGCAATAAACTTGTTGAAATCCAAAGGATCAATCGTAATAAAGCACAGTTTACATCAAGCGTGGTTAAAGATATTGTGCAGTTGTTTTCCAGTGTCCAGGCTCATCCTACAAGTATCCTGCGCCCTACTAACTACTTATACCAGCTTTTGTATCCCAATTTAAGCTCTTACCAGATGTAGATTTATAGGAACTTGTTATCACTTTGTCACAGGTCTTGTGACCATAAATACCTTTTGACGAGTGTATCTGCGTTTTACGTGTCGGCCGCGGACATCATCATTCTGGAGTAGGGGCATCACACGCTTGAGACAGGTTTGGAGGCCTTTCTGCCAGAGTGTGGGCGGCGTCGCGGGCGCCTGCGCACGGTTTCTGCAGGCTGTGCTGCCGCTGGCGGCGCGCCGTGTGCATTTTGTTTTATCCTGTACTGGAAATAATGCGCGGTTCACGTCAGCTCGGGCGCGCTCGCGCAGGTGCCGGTCCGATCTGTGACTATGCGCGCCTGTGGATGGAGCTGTGGGGTTATAGTAAGACACTGTGGGAGCGCGAGGCCTCGCGACAGGTCGGTCACCCTTGAGGCGAGGGATGAGAACTAGTCTTTGATACAGAGGCCACCTACTCGAAGGAATTTGGGACTGTTTTCGCCAGTGGTCATACGCTACAGATAGGCAGGTGGAAAACAATGCTCTATTTTACCCACACCACTGGAATTTTACCTGTTGCATTATGGGTGGGTCAGCATAAAGCTCGCCCCAACTTTTGACCATCTTAGGGTTAAACGAGGGCGTCTTTTCGATTGTGTCACTACCAGTCTGAGCTTGTTAAAGAATTGATCTGGTCGCTCTACATTGAATAAGTCATGATATCAGTGCCATGTCCTTGATTCGAATAAAGGAGAATCTGTTCTCATTCACACAATATTACTTATGACAATATACTATTTCCTTCGTTCCTCTTTCCATAGCCATGAAATGCCAAAGCCTGGCAAACCACTACAAAGGTGCCAGATGCCGAAACGTTAGACCCGAGCGGGCCTGGACCCGGACACGCCCTAGAAAATCCGGGACTTCTCCATCAACACTACAAAAGGTACCGCGAAAGGTATGTGGTCTCGAGCAAAACGCCCAATCTCCATGGATGTGAATCAGAAGAGATGGCATTCCTCGGATCGGGCATCTCAAGTTCTCGAAGAGGACGACGACCTCGATACTGGCTTTGGCAGTCGAAAGGAGCGAGGAATTGGTAAGAGAAAGTTACAAGGAAGGAGAAATGTTATGGCTGAAAGAATTATCGTACAAAAGATTGGCCTGTATCGCAAAACTGATATCCGACTTGCTTTGAGATGACCTTTGTCTTGGAAGTCAGAAATACTGCGTCAAGAGGGAAATGTGAACACCGCGAACAAAAGCTGTGATTGATGTATCGACACAAACATGTCGGGTTCCTGACGGAAAGTTGACGTATCGGTAAGCCTTCCAGAAGGCAAAGTACGGTGTTGGAAAAAGTCGGGTGATTTAACGGAAGTATGACATTGTGCATTAACACCAGGACACATCTGCAATCACTGGGTACGCACCGAGTTGGAACAGAAAACGGAACAAATGAAGTAGAGAAGGATGACTGTTGTATCTGCCTGAAATAGAACACTCTCAATGATAAGCGGATTGAAGTAGTCTATGAAAGGCGCTGCCGTCTGAAGATGTAATGACATCTAACAAGAAAAGAAAGGCAGCCAGGAACGCACCCAAACCAAGTAGATAGCGAGGGCCCGGAGACACAGAGTGCAAGTTGGTGGTTTGATGCAGCGAATCTGAGGCTCTGCCCGTATATATAGTCCCTGCGTGTTATTTAATATTGTTAAGACAATTCTGTTATATAAAATAATGAGAGTCAGGCAATATTTTCAAAATTTTACTACAAAACAATTGAAGAAACAACTAATATGCATCTAGCTGCTATCGATCACAATCGATAGCAACATTTAAACCTCGGTCTAACTAAACCCGGCTTTCAGAAACAGAAATGGAGTAAAACCCGAATTAGACCGGAGTTCGGGTTTAACTGTGGTTTAACTAAACTCGAGTCTAAATTTAGACTGAAGGTATTTAAACCCGACTTCAGAATACGGGCCACTGTGTGTACACCTACGCTATTTGAACTCGCCCCGAGTTTTAATTGTTTATTCATGCATAACTTGCCATTGGCAGTGTAACTTCCCAAACTTTTGTCTTCCAGGGTGTTTATTTGTCCAAATGAACACTACTGTGTAGTTCAGATATCAAAATTTGAAATTTTTTTAAACTGAAGCTCCAAAATATTAGCCTATCACTTCAATTGCCTTATTTCAACCTTTCAGGTGCGAACTTGTACCTATAGACCGTTTTTGTAATACACTCAAATTTCATGCATGTCTTTTAAACAAATTTTCTTGACCACCTGAAAGCTTGTCCGAGGCTTGTTCGACATAGTAGTCCAGTCAAAATATGAAAAAAGTGGGTCAACCCAAAACAAATTGCAACAGAAACGAAACCACTTGCATTTAACCTGGATGAGCTACCAAAACAACATATTAAAAGTCCCCGAAAATCTGAGTGGTGGATCAGTGCCTAATTTGCATAAATTCAAAATGGCCGCCTTTTGGCCTATTTTGGCCCATATCTTGCCACTTGGGAACCATAGAAAGTAAATTTTGGTGTCTATACCCATGTTTTTTAAGGTCAGGGAATGCAACTATTATATAATTATAAACTTTCAAACACTCTGACATACATAATTTGCATAAATTTGCAAATAAATGAATTCAAAATGGCCGCCATATACCTAATTGTAGCTTATGCTTAACATAATAATCATGTATACGTATAAACATGTCTACATGTCTAAGATGATGTTGTTGAGATGACAGAACGGATTGTATGGGTTTTGACAATTTTCCAGTCGTTTTTCCTTCATGTTAACCTAATTTGCATAAATATGCATATTAATTATAAATTCAAAATGGCCGCCATGTGGCCTAGTCATGCCCATATCTTGGCACATGGAAACCACAGAAAGTAGAATTTGGTATCTATATCCATGCTTCTAAGGTCATGAAATGCAAATATAGCCTATAATAACAAACTTTCAAATATTCTGACCGACATAATTTGCATAAAATTGCATATGAATAAATTCAAAATGGCCGCCCTGTAACCAACAGAAAGCTTTGTTTATCATGATAATCATGTATAAATACACATGTACATTTTTATGTCTAAGATGAAGTTTTTTGACGTGAAAGACCGGATTGTATGCTTGCTGGCAATATTTCCATTGTTGTTCCCACATGTACACATAATTTGCATAAACATGCATATGTTTTATGTATTCATAATAGCTGGCATCTAACATATTTATGACCATATCTAGGGACATAAAACCCATAGAAAGTAAGTTCTGGTGTTTATACCCATGTTTGTTAGGTCAGGGAATACTATTGTGATATCAGCAGTAAATATTCAGCATTCTCATATATATAATTTGCATAGATATGCATATAAATCCATACAAAATGGCCACCATATGGTCTGCCATATACCCAAATACTTCCATATACATGCGTTACATTCTATGGCAAGTCCTCGACCGATCTGTCACACCAATTATCCTCATATTCCCCACGCCAGGATTCTCTCCTTCTCTTTCCCTTTTCAGGCCTCGTTTCTTTGAAGTGTTGAGCCTAACTATAAGTCCCCTGCATTTGCTACCTCTATACCTTTCTATTTCACCATACCTCCAGCTACTATTTACACACGTGCACTCTGTTTTGTCACCCCCACTCCTCTCTAGAGCACACCTCAAGCTGTCAAAGATTCCCTCAACCTGTTCCCTGCTCTCATAGCATATCACAATGTCATTTGTAAACTTCATGGTCTGTGGGGACTCCGTCTCACCTTATCTGTCAGCTTGTCCATCACATTTGCAAACAAGAAAGGACCAATTCATGCTGTACCTTGATGCATTCCAACTCTCATTTTGAACCATTCTTTCACACCCACTGCACACTTCACGAATGTCTGGCATGTTTCATACATACCTGCCCTATCAAATACTTCTCTACTACCCCTTATTCTCTCCTGCAAAACCAAAATTCCTCACTTGGCACCCTATCATACCCATTTTGAGATCCACAAGCACACAAAGCAGCTCCTTTGCCCCTCTCTATAGATCCTCAATGCAACTGTTGCATCTATAGTGCTTTTACTTACCTGGCATGAAACCTGACTTATTTGTCACCCTAGCTTCCACTACTCAACTCTTTCCAAGTTATTATTCATCAACTATATTTCTCTAATTACGACAACTCTCCACATCACATTTATTCTTTTAGATTAGCACAAATCTGCCTTTCTATCAGTCATCACAAATTCTTTCTTATCCATTCAAGATACCATTAAACAGCTTTGTCACAAACCCTACTCCCAATACCCAAACACTTCCATGCTTCCTCTTGTATATCGTCCGGATAAACTGCCTATCCAATTTTCATTATATTCTGTGCCGATATCACTTCTTCCTTAAACTTCCTCATTCACTTTGTAGCATTCCTCTCTCTCATTTTCGTCATTCAGCTTTTGCTTAATTTATTCTTGCCATCTTTCTCTCTTCATCAGTCAAAACATTTTGCTTTCATCCTCTCATAACCCGTATGTAACATATCTTCAATTCCCGTCTCTCTCACTGTCTAGCTAATCAATATCCTTTCCCCTCGTTTGTGTCAAATTTCTCATAATAAATCATCATGTGCCTCACTCTTGGCCTTTGTCACTGCTTTCTTCAATTCACGACACATGTCCTAATACTCTTGTTTATTTTCACCATCACTATGCTCATCCCGCTTCGTCTTTGCCCATCTCTTCTGCATTGTGGTGTCCTGTTCTTCCTCATTCCACCATGTCTCTATGTACTCCTCCTCTTTCCAGATGATACCCTAATAAAACTTTTGTCCTTATCTCTTTACAATTTCAGCTACATCCATCCATTCTTCCAATTCAAACTTTTCCATTCCCTTGCCATCTTCTCTCGGTACTGTGCCCAACTTTCTTCCTCCTTGAGTTTCTACCATTTTCTTTCAACCATTGGTTCCTTTCACTATTTCTCTCTGAATTTCAAGCTCGCCTTACATACCACCACTCGATCTCTTATTATTATTATTATTATTATTATTATTATTATTATTATTATTATTATTATTATTATTATTATTATTATTATTATTATTATTATTATTATTATTATTATTATTATTATTATTATTATTATTATATTATTTATATTATTCTTTTCCATCATGTTCGATGACAGCCGGACTAGAAAAGCGGAACTAATGACTAGTTACCCCTCGAGGCATCCAGTCCCGGTAGTTTTGCATATGCGAGATCTGACCACACACACCGCGTTTTCACCTTCCTACTTTCGATGAAAATGGGTGGTTCTTTTACTGCTGAGGTGTTCTCTGCCTACACACGCTGCTGGGCAATCAACCTTACAATAGATCATTTCTCAATCACATCGTATTCAATCCCCTTTCGCGTTTAGATATCCTCCACCTCTTAACGCTGTATCTCCCTCTTTCACAAGAAGGTATTGTCATTACCATCATTATCTTTTCGAAAAGTCCACTACTCTCTGCCCTTTGTAATTTCTCTCTTTCGAAACATAACTCTCCATTATATCCTCATTCCCTCTATTCCCTTCACAAAAGTGCCCATGCAAATCTCCTATCACTACTTTCTTTTACTGATGTATCCTCCCTACCTATTCATCCATCTCGCTACACATTCCCACATCCTATTTTTATTCATAAGAGCTTATAACATTATCAATTCTTCCCGAATCACAATATCCAGATTCATTATCTTATCCGACTCAATTTTCACTTCCAGTACATTACTAATTATAATGTAGTACACTTTAACAATCATGGCCACACCATTACCTTTCCATAAAAAGCACAACTAACGTTCTACGTGTTGAATTTATAATAAAAATATAAGCTTAAGTATAATACATGGTATTCATGACATACATTTATACAAATTCATACAAGTTTTCAGCGTCTTATATTCCTGAAATAGTAATAATTCTTACAAGGAACATATTACAGAAACCATGATAGCCATCTACAGATGTAATGTACAGAGCTATGGACATATAGCACAACACATGGTAGCCATTTTGCATGGATTTATATGCAAATTTATGCAAATTATGTATATTAGAATGGTGAAAATTTACTACTGATATGGAAATTGTATTCCTTGACCTGACAAAAATGGGTATAGACACCAAAATTTACTTTCTACGGTTTTCATGTCCCGAGATATGGTCATAAATAGGTTAGATGTCGACCATTTTGAATATATAATTCATACGCATATTTATGCAAATTAGGATTACATGAAGGGAAAACGACTGGAAAATTGCCAAAACCCATAAAATCCGTTCTTTCATCTCAACAACATCATCTTAGACATGTTTATACGGATACATGATTATTATGTTAAACGTAAGCTACAATTAGGTATATGGCGGCCATTTTGAATTCATTTATTTGCAAATTTATGCAAATTATGTATGTCAGATGTTTGAAAGTTTATAATTATATAATAGTTGCATTCCTTGACCTTAAAAACATGGGTATAGACACCAAAATTTACTTTCAGTGGTTCCCAAGTGGCAAGATATGGGCCAAAATAGGAAAAAAGGCGGCCATTTTGAATTTATGCAAATTAGGCACTGACCACCACTCGGATTTTCGGGGACTTTTAATATGTTGTTTTGGTAGCTCATCCAGGTTAAATGCAAGTGGTTTCGTTTCTGTTGCAATTTGTTTTGGGTTATTTCATATTTTGACTGGACTATAGCCACAAGTAATGTATGCAAGAAACAGCATGAAAGAAAATCATCACTGGGCTTCGACAAAGAAAACAACCAAAAATTTGATAACATTATAAAACTAGGTCTATTGATACAAAAAAGTGCACCTAAAAGGTGCAAACTTGCAGCCGTCTATGCAGTGGGGCGATCGCATGATAGCCGTGAGACCTGTAAATTTGCTGGAATACCACGGTGGAAATGGCTCTGCGCCTTTCCCCGCAAAGTTGCACCTTGTGGGCACCTTTATTTCTTAGTGTGTACTACTACTACCGCCACCACCACCACCACCACCACCACCATCACCATCACTACCACCATTACTACTACTACTACTACTACTGCTACTACTACTACCACCATTACACTGCTACTACCACTACTACCATTACTACTACTACTACTACTGCTACTACTTCTACTACCGCTACTACTATACTCCTACTACTATACCTACTACTTCTATTACTACTACTACTACTCTAATTCTACTACTACGTCTACTTCTACTACCACTACTACTACTACTACTACTACTAATACTACTATTACTATTACTACTAGGCCTACTGCTACTACTACTACAAGTACTACTACCACTACTACTACTACTACTACTACTACTACTACTACTACTACTACTACTACTACTACTATGATTACTACTACTGCTACTACCACTACGTACTACTACTACTACAACTACTACTACCACCACCACTACTACTACTACTACTACTACTACTACTACTACCACTACTACTACTACTATGATTACTACTACTGCTACTACCACTACTTACTACTACTACTACAACTACTACAAGTACTACTACTACTTCTGCTTCTACTACTACTACTACCACTGCTGCTAGTACTACTACTACTCCTCCTCCTCCTACTAATACTACTATTACTACTACTATTACTACTACTACTACTACTACTACTACTACTACTACTACTACTTTTGCTACCACTGCCAATACTTCTACCATACTATTACTGCAAATACAAGTACTGCTACGACTACTGATGACAAAATACTACCACTGCAACTACCGCTATAAATACTACTACTGTCATTATTACCACTTCTACTACCACCATTATCATCCTCATGACTTTACACTTGTACTCCTGGGGACCATATACACTCGTTACTCTCCTTAAGTAAGTCTTGCGATTATATTGCTCATTACTATGTACTTAGATAAATTGTGATTCGAACAACCTTATTGACCCTTTGCATTTGTGCAAATACGCACAATTAAATTGAACACTCGTAATAATATTTTCTCCTTCACCTTTGTGCTGGGGACACCATAAAAAAACAGCTCATCTATAGACACATTACCAGTTTCAATACAGCAATATGGAAAGCAAAATTCAAAGAAAATATGCTAAGAACAATTATTATCCCCTCACAATAAATTCAGCGTGTAAGGAATTAAAATCAAAACATTAACAAACGGCATGGTTATTTGCTCACAATTTAGAATGATTAATATGACAAATGGTTTGATTAATTGCTAAAACGTTCAAGAAATGGCACGGTTCATTGCTGACAAGTTACATTGATCAATTTTATAAACGCTAGGGTTAATTTATAACAAATAACATTAATAAATTACATTGTTCAATTTAACAAACTGCATAGTTCATTGAAGAAGTTACATTGAGTAATGTGACCAACGGCATGATTAATTGATAACAAATTATATTGATTAATTCGACAAAGTGCATAGTTCATGATTTGACCAATTCGACTCGGCGTTGCCAATGGGTGTGGCTCCATCTACTCTGCTGGACAACGAATATTGCTAAACACCAGAGGCGTCGATCCAGGGAGGGGGGGGGGGATTGCCCCATTGGAGGGGAAACATATCGATTTCGCCCCCCCAAAGTTTGACAACTTGAAAAATTCATAATATGCAATGCAAATATATGTTTTAAAAAAGCATTGGAAAGCACTATAAAAGATACATTTACTATCAAACATACAAAATTGTCAAATTTTCGGCGCGCTTTGCGCGCAAATGTCTGTTTTATAATTTTGTAAATTTGTTTTCACTTTTGCCCCCCCCCCCCATCCGAAACATGGATCGACGCCCCTGCTAAACACATTCCTGGTAAAATGATTAGTGATTCGGGGGGAGTGTTATATTGCACACTGTACTTCATCCGCGTAAATCACTTTCGGAGCAGAATTGTAAACGAGGCTCGAAGAGTGAAATGGTTTTGTTACTTTCTACAAGGGAACTTAGTTGCCTAATACCTGCCATTTTAAAACCCGAAACTTCGATTTAATATGCTGAATGGTATATTTTACAACATGTTGGAAGAATGCGTCGTTTTAGATTTTTTTAACCCCAAAAGGTAAAACCAAAGAAAGGAAAGTTGATCTGGAACACATTGCAGAATGATCTCGACTTCTTATCACCCATGAATTGTTCCCCTTTTCAAGATTTATCTTATTTCTGATAGGCTATACCCTAAACGAGAAAGGAAGCTTTGCATCGTAGTGTTTTCTTGACATAGGTCGTTAAAACTTGACCTATATCGGATATGACCTAAAATGTGGTCATTTAGTCTCAATCCGGTATTCACGTGGTCAAAGTGACGTTAATATTCCTTTGTTGGATCTAAAGTACTTGTTCACAATAAGTTGCGAATGCACATAAAGAAAACACTACAATGCACATCTTCCTCCAAAGCCTATTGCCTTATCAGTCGACATTTCAAATGACAGGATATCATGCGACCAACCGTTGCAATCGATTTCTTGTTTAAATGTTTGTGTGATTAAAAATGTTTGTACGTCACAATTCTTCTATCCCCTTTCGTATTGAGTTACTGCAGTGATTAAAGTATACTTTACACGGATGTACATTCAATATATACCACTTATATAAATAAGACATATGACGTGTAAATTTTCACCTTCAATATCAATATTTTTCTACTTTCATCCATACGTACACGTATTTATATCACGACTTATCACGTCATAGCAATACTATAACGGCAATTTTGCGTATGCTATTACGAGTAATTCATGTAAATTTTACATCCCATATAAATATCGTACATTCAAATTTAGTTTTTTTTTCACAACCAAAACAATAGGCACACGGTGACACGTACTGACTGTAACACATGCGCAGGAATACTAAAGCCATTATATCCATAGTTTTGCTCCAGTTATTTCAAGGCAATTTTCATAGCCGTCTATTAGTTAAAACATCGTGCATTGATAACACTGGGTTTTTATCCACTATTTCAAATAATTTCATCACTGTCATTTCTCTTGACACACACACACACCTGTATTCTTTCAAGGTAACTACCATTAACAACTGAAACATATTCCAGTCTTTAGAGTTGATTGTATGATAGCATGTGTAGCACAAAAGGAAATGGATATTTTCATTTACGTTGTTAACGAGATCCCGTCACAGCAAAGATCATATAAATGCGTAATTATAATCCACAATTTGAAAATGTATCCTACTAATAGGATAGTATGGACAGCATGATAAATATAGGAAAAAGGAGTAAGTTATGTAGAAATTAAAGTAAAGAAAGTATGTCACAAAAATACAAAGAACTAAGTATCCTCAACAAGTTCAAAACAAGTTCGTTCATTAAATGATAAATATATTATATGATACAACAAACAAAATACCTGTGTAAATGACTTTGCAACATACAATGAAATATAACATATCTACCATGTTAGAATCATGAACCAGTTATAAGTATGTCAGACTTTAAAAGTGATAAATTCCCTATAAGGATGTATGCATACATATCGCCTTCTGTTGCAATAATGACTCAGATATAGTCGATGAAACAAAGTCAAAATGTCACATAAAACTTTCATCGACAACATAATACAATTTGTAGTAGAGAAGTGTAAACAGTATTATATGTAACAGAGTGATAGACAAAACGTTCGATAACTATTCTTGCTAGCCTTCAGACATTATCCAACTAGTAGGGCCGTGCGAGAGCGCGGGAGTATTCTGTGACTTTGTGATAGTGCTAACTAGTGTGCTAAACTAGATTCTTGTTCAAATATTTTACTAAGAATATTTGCAACTATATATTGGACAGAATGTCATAACAGGTGAAAGGCAATGTACCTGTATGCCAGTTCAAGTCTTCACGACACATATCAGTGGATGCAAATGGCAATAATCTTCAGTCAGAAGATTTGTGGAAGATATACCAAAAATAGTCGAAGAAAGAGTTCAACGAGACCTTTTCAATCATTATACTTTCTCTGGAATCTACACGAAAAGAACTCGTTTACATCTTTAACCAGATTTCAAACACAAAATTCGCAAATCCAGCTGTAAATACAAGAAATATATCATATATATTTATATACACAAATATTTATTCATCTATATACACAATCAACGGACATAGCCATGCAGGTCTGATCACCAGGTTTGACCTAACCATATATACAAGAATATACAGGGTGGCCCAGAAAGAATGCTACCAGTATGATCGCTAATTTCTTCACCATTATCTGCAAAATGTCATTATTTTTTATTTCGTTGGTTAGAACATTTTTTTTTCAATAAAATGATACCTACATAACATTGATGTTGAGTATATGGCTTTTATCATTCTAGTCCATTTTGAGGTCAATTCCAAGTTATCCCAAATTTGCCACTATTTTTAAATCAGTCGGCCTGTCATCGGAACCGCTATATACTCTGTCGCTCTACAGTTGCCCATATCGGACAACGCAGGATCTTACGATGAGACAATAGTCGTCCTATCGCTTTTAATGCTCTTTGCACTACTATGCAGTTACGTACTACCTGGCGATTGATTTACGACGATTAATTGTCGCAGTGTTCAAGAGTTGCCAGCTAGATCGCCTACAGATTTTATCGTACGACAACATGGATTATCTCTCATCTT
>JZLH01S0001655.1:1430-17573 GCA_001188425.1 Eucidaris tribuloides
TATTTGGGATATGTGGAAACATGGTTCGTGGGACAGAATTCCATAGCCTGGCTGTTCCTGTGATGCAAAAAGAAATAATAATAATATTTTTTATTTTATTTAATATAAATGTTATATGGTTCTAGAATGCCGAGCGTCTGGCTAGAAAGCAGAAGGTACCATTTTTAAAAAGTCTTTGGAATGACCCGGCCGAGGCTCGAACCCGCGACCTTCCGATTGTGAGGCGGACGCTCTATCCACTCGGTCATCATACCGTCCAAGAAAGACGGAGATGTGTGTTGGACTTTCGTAATCTGGGTGTTTGTTCGAAGAAGATTGAGTTATTGTTGCATTAGGCTTGATTTGAGCTATCTAAATGGGTGGTTTCGCGAATAAATGGCGGTAAAAGTTGATGACGGATGTAACTTTCCTTCTGTAATGAAGTGGGAGAATTTCTGCCACAATTGGATCGTCGATATTCGATAATCGAAGAGCTTTGCATAAACTGCTTCCATATCTGACTTGGTGGAGTTCCTCCATCTCATCTTTGATTTTCCTCTGGTGTTCCTCTGGACAATACTTCTCTCCATGACAAAAAAAAAACAAATTGTACAGGACAAAAAACATGGGATTTCAAAACGCCAGGTGCACGGGACTGCGTGTTTTCTTTCAAATGGGTCAGTTAAAACATGCCAATGAGTTTTGATTGTTTGTAGTTCACTAGAACATTTTAACCCCATTAAACCTTCTCTTGAATCTTGAACATTCAAATTTACAGCAATAGTGTTGGAACAATTTCTCTACGGGTCCCAAGTCTTTTAAGCATTGGCGTAAATCCGTGACGTCATCCTATTCATCAAGGGGAGGGGGTGGTCTATTCATTCATCCCCCCCCCATTGAATAGGATGACATCAAGGATTTACGCCAGTGCTTGTAAGCAGGGATGTAGTCGAGGCCGGCCGTTCCGAGTCACGAGGCCGCTGGAAAAATATTTTTCCCATAGACTTTGTACACGTGACTCGGTCCGAGGCCAAGGCCAAGGCCGGCAAAATCCGGCCTCCAGGCCGGCCTCGACTACATCCCTGCTTGTAAGTACCTTGTGTTCAGGCTTCTCTTGGAACACTGCAGTACATCGATCGAGTATCTCATTTCCCCCAATTGAAAAGTGATGATTTTGTGAAGTTGCAGATAAACCGTTATTGACTGACCTATCGGATCCTTCAGTGTGTTTGTAGGCTATTGTTTAGGTGTTGAATACGATCATTAGATGGGTGGTGAGACAGACGGCAATGACCTTATCACCTTGATATTTCGATAATATCTTTTGCAGAGAAACCCATTAGATCCAGTTTGTGCTCTTGTAACCTTTTCCAATTGGTTACGATCGACGGTGCCAAGAAACTTTTTTTTGAGGTAAATTACCTCCTCTTTTTTCCATTGACCGACATTAAACTTAACCTACATGCACCAGTCAAACAATATCGCTATTAAAATAAGGGGAAAATGATCAGATTGTGTAATGAAATGCACATACGATATAATAAGCATTTCATTCAAAATTGAATTCAGTGGGAGTCCGCAGGCATATCTCTGGACTGCGCGCAGTCGAACTGCTCTCGTGAATTCTTCTCAATTATATTTCAAGATTTTTAGATATTTAAATTAATCTTTAATTTCGGAACTTAATTCCAGTGTTGGGTGTCTCGAGACGTGTCTCAGTCTCGAGACATATCTCGAGACATGTCTCGAGACAGTGTTTCTGTGTCTCGTGTTTCGTCTTGGTCTCGGAAGCTAATGTCTCGATCTTGGTCTTGGTCTCGGCCGATTCTAAAAACAAGTGTCTCTTTCTCGGTCTCGGTCTCTGGTTTGGGTGAAACTGTCTCGGGCCCAATACTGCTTAATTCAGACCACAAGTTCCAGGAATCCTTCCGTTCCAAACACTAGCGTACAACGGGGGAGCATTTTGTTTACCCTTAAAGTGATAGGCTAACTCGTGGTCCTTCAATTTAAAAAAGTGTCAAACTTTGCTATTTGAGCTACATAGTGGTGTTGGAATGGACAAATAAACACCCTAGAATACAAAAGTTTGGAAATTCATGCTGTCACTGGCAAGATATGAATGAATAAACAATTATTACTCGGGGCGAGTAAAAAATAGCCTAGAACCACACACGGTAAGTCTATGGGATGAAATGAGCAGGTGAATCCGCTCAACTTACGATTTGCACTTTTTTAAAGCACTAAATAATCATTTTGAAATACAATTTTTTCAGGGCTTCATTTTTAGACCTTGTCAAAGACACTTGGAGGGTGGAGAATTACATGTATGTATAGCTCACATTTTTTTTTCAACTTTGGTAAATGTTAGCCAGTGGCTTTAACTCATTTGCAACCCTCCCATAGCTCAGCAAAATATTATTCAAGCCATTAGGCCAAAGGACTTGCCTGTGAAATATGACAAGAAATTTAATTGATTTTGATAGCAAAAATGCGCCAAAAAGCCAAAAAGTGATAGTTGTGTTGTGTACGTTCTAGGCACACTGTTCAAAATCTCAGTAATGTATAATAGGGTAACTACAGAACTCACGTAATACCAGACGGTTGTACTGGCATGTGTCCGACACTGAAAGGAATGCAGGGTCATCTACCTGTACAAACTTATTGCCCCATGGCACTGTCCATGGAGGTAAAAAGAGACATACATGCACTGTCTAATGGCTAGAAAACATTTTGTCACTAGAAACAAAAGCAATCAAATCGAAGTCAGACATTTTCTACAATTCCATTAAAAATTGTGTTTGTAGCTCAGGTTCATACGTAGCATTTTCTTCTATATAACAATGTATTTGCAGAATGTTAAATTTAGGCGTGCAAGAGAGACACCCGGTCTTTAAAGATTGTGTCAGGGATGTGCAAGTCCATTACTTCCATTCATTATCAATACCAAACGGTAGTTCAGTACTTACAAATGGTGTGTTGAAAGTTGGAGATCCATACATCATGAATTTGTTGTTTTATGAGAAAAAAATATACGCATTGTTACCAGAATGTTGTTCTTTCCGTGAGTTTCAATTTTGCTCAAATTGCGAATCGTGTATGTGACCGTCGCAAGTCCAGCGGAGGCACTGATTGGTTAAACGGCTAACTCCGCGCGACCTTCGGCTAACGCTGATCGGACAATTTTGGAACGGCCCGTGCACGTCGACGTCACAGGATTTTTTTTTGAAAAGACGTCAATCATTTGAAAAAGGATGAAGTTTAACGCGTCCAGATTTTACCAAAACTCAATATTTACCCCAAGTCTCTATGAAGGTGTTTATTTATAATAATTCCATGTAGGATTCAGTCTGATTTCATTCATTTAGATGTTTTTTGACGTGCAAATCAATGACACAATCTTTAACCCCCTTAGCGAAGGCTGGTCATTACCCAGCTGTTGTTTTACGCCACGTCAAAGGCAGACCGTGAATTAATCAGGACAGTCATGTGAGATAGTGTCAGTTAAAGATGTTATCAGACAGACATCACAATTCAGAACTCATTCTACATGTCGCCCTTAATATTCACAGCAAATTCAATCATGCATGTAGGATTCTATGTTAAAGTACTACAGGTAACACACCTGTATTTCAAGCGCGTACTTACAAACAACTTGAAGTGGAATGAAACCCAGACGCATTCCTGCATTCAGAGATTACAGAACAATACAAGAAGGAAATTAGGAAGTTTGAACAAATTTGGTTGAACGGTTCAAGAGTTATGTTTGTTCAAAGTTTATTTGATCCTTGTTATGGAGGATTGTTAAATTGGTAACACCGCTAGTTTTTTTTAGATGAAAGTGTGGAGAACTCTCCATTGGTTTTGTACAAAAATTTTCACTTATTCTCACTTTTTATCAAATATCTGATTTGCTCTTGCTTGTTGTGCAAGTATGTCCTAGCAAAAATGATTCTACATGTTTTTCTGAAAGAATTTAGATACTTTATGTTTTTCTGAAAGAATTTAGATACTTTCTCAACTGACACTTCAGAAAACTGCAAATTATTGAAAATTTGTGTACAAATCCCAATGGGAAGTTCTCCACACTTTCATCTGAAAAGTGGGTAGAGTTGCCAATTTAAGGATCCTCCATAACAAGGATTAAATAAACTTTGAACGATCATAACTCTTGAACCGTTCAACCAAATTTGCTCAAACTTTCACTATTTTCCATCTTGTATTGTTCTGTACTCTCTGGATTCAGTAAGATGTTTGGGTTTCACTTGCAAAAATATCAGAAAATAAGTAGAATGGAAGGAAGTTGATGTTATATATATTCATACGAGGGGGGGGGGGGCTACGTATTACTGATTGTGTTAAAGGCCAATAGATTTTGTCGATCAGAGACTTTTTTTTCATCATTCTTTCATGAAGTATGTTACTGTCATCCTAGACATCAAAACTACTTCAAATCAACCCACTGGAAATTATTATAGTGAATTGTCATTTTTGTCTAAATATCACGAGTTCATTTCCTACGACAAACTGCCAGGGGCCCCAACTTTGCAGATTCTAGAAAAAGAAGAAAGAAGAAAAGAAGTGTTTCAGGGAATGTGATTTATCGGCCATTATAGGACTACTTGAAAGGAAAAAAGGTTCAACTTTTCAACATTTATCAAAACTAAACACTGCTATTAATTACCGAGTTTTATGGTGACTTGCAGATATTGCTTGAAAAACCACCAGAAAGATGTTGGAAAAATTCAGTTGTGAATTTTACACGAACGTGTGCCAACTTACTATTTGAATAGTAATTAAAGGGAATCAGCCGGTAATCTTCTATCGGGGTTTTGCAATATTTACAACACCAGCAAAAGAACAATAAAACATTAATTTGATCTTTCACTTATCCCTTGGTTTCCAGAAAATTTCATCAATAGTGTAATCGACTTAAGTCTGAATTCCTGATTCGAACCCCAACCCTAACCCTAACCCTAACCCTAACTCTAACCCTAACTCTAACCCTAGATCGGCATCAAACAAAGTTACCCCATATTTCTGAACAATATCGTTTACAACTTATACAATATTGTTTCTGTTTGACATTTGAGAGACCTGCTAAACCATTTTCATAACAGTGTGTGATGGCACTTGTGAGTGATTGCTATCGGAGTAGCACGTAACCATGGTAACAGCCAGAATTACGGAAAACTTACACAAGCTGTTGATATACACCGGGTACTCGCCGGGGAAATTGAATTCAACTAGCAAGCTAAGTGCTGGCACACTCACTTTAGTTGATGAAGTTACTGTTTAGATCATTAGATAAAAAAGTAAGCCCTCTTTTCCGCTTGGCCATTCAACGTTAACACAACTTTACACGCGCAGATTACTGAACGCTAACGGAAGTATACAGGAACTGTTTTGGTAATCAGGGGAGACCTATTTTCCATTGAGATCAACTGATTTTCAGTGGCAGTTTCAACCCCACATCGTTTTTTTTCCCGCGATTGAATGCCCACATGGTCAATGTGAATACTATAATATCGGCAACGACCGTCAGTGTATGTTGTAGGGTACTGGTACTAGTACAACAACGCCCAGCTACAATTGTCAAGTTGTTTTTATAGTACTTGGAACGATCTATCCTGCATCATTTTTCCTGCTTTGTTCTGCCACTTGTTAACGAACTAGAGCTGGAATCACCTTGTATGGGTAAGCAGTCTCTTTTATTTTCCCCTTGTCATGAAGGAAATTAGTGTGATTGTGAGTTTGTTTGCGGATCGGTCAATATCCGAAAGTACAGTGATTCAGTACGTATATGCACATTCCCTGACATACGAGATAGCTACCTCGCACAGGTATCAAATTATCAAGAAAACTTCGACTCATTAGTCATTTTAATGTTTGCGGAAAAAGTAATTATTGTAAACAAATATGTTAAGAAAGAGATCAAGTTGTTGATCTTATGAGGGTAATTATTACAAAATGCTAAACACAAAAAGTGTTCGTCTAGATCTAGCGTCTATGACAGAATGTAAAGCTATTAAGTTGATAATATCTTCGTGAATCTTGCATGTGCTGAATGCTGATAATTCTATATTGTTAACGAGACAAAATAATGATAACCATGTCGCATGATCTTTTTTTGACAATTCTCTTTGCGTGACTGATGATCATTGTTGTTGGAGTCTTGGAGATACCTTACTATAACGTGTGAAGTGTCGGTGTAAATTTGCACCGTAAATACTATACCCTCTCAACGATGGAGTTCTATAAGAATAAAAGGTACGACACCATTTTAATACCTTATTACATTTTCATTTATCGGAAGAATAGTCTACACTTGTAAAACCGTTAGGTTTACATTGTTTTTTTTTAACAAACATATAAATTTGATATTTTCTCATGAAATAAATATGCACATTAACTATGAATATCTTATTATCTATTGATTCGATATAAGTATCTTCAGAAAATTTATTGTAACTCCAAATAGCTCCACAGTATGCAATACATAAACTGCGATGATACTTGTGACATAAACTGTTGTCGACAGCAGTATCATCGCAGTTTATGTGTTGCATATTGTGAAGCTATTTGTCTATCGACAACTTTATCAGTTTATGTCACACACTTTATTCCACTGTGCATATGTGAAATATACAGCCGTTCAAAATTGGTACTACACGCGAAGGTTTCTCCATGTGTTAATGTTAAAAAAACAAAAGCCTGATACTTTAAGAGTTAACGTCAAGAGAAAGAGAAATAGAGACATCTTTCGAATAATAACAACGAACCATAACGCACCCATAAAAAGTCACACTGAGATCTGGGCTAATTGCGTGCATAAATCGCGCAGTTTTGACAGAATATAATATCATCTTACAGCTCTGCCATCAGCAAGCGAGCTTTGTTTTTCTGTTTAGACTATAGTGTAGTGGAAAAGGAATGACGAATGATAAGTTGGAAGCTTCTGTTTGAAGATTACGGGAGAAAAAAAAACAGGCCTAGTAAGAAAGCATACATCGGAAATCGACTAGCTGGACTAGGAAGGATTTGGACCTTCCGATGTTTTCCGGATTAAGGGAATGAATGAATCGACGTTTGTAATCACTGCCGTTATTAACTGCGTCATTACCGAGGGAGATAAAATATATATAGTGCAAGAGTTGGCGAATAAGTAGAGCGAGCGCCATTGTATATACTTAACGCTGATACGGGGAATACGAAATATATTCATCTTATCAGAGAATTTTGTTGATAAGGCTCGGTCTGATCCTGTTTTGAAATCTAAAGTATTGGTTAACACTTTGCATGGAACTCCCATTAAAAAATGGTCAAACTTTGATATCTGACCTACATGTTAGTATTAGAATGGGCGAATCAACACCTTAGAATACAAAACTTTAAACGATTATGCTAGAAACATGAATTCATGTGTTAGGGACAAAAAAGCAGCCGTCTATGGGGAAAACTGAAATGGTTGCTCATTGATTTTCACTGTCTAAAATATTGAGGTCTGATGATGGTTTTGAAATGAATTTTTTCCACGGCTTCATTTGTAGCGATTTTTTAAAAACACGATGCATTGTTAAATTATGCCTTGCATGTAGAATATATATGGTTAACAATTATTTTGGATATAAAATTTCCATGCGAACAGAAATGTATATTAAACACTTAACAAACAAATTGGCATAAAATAAAACCTGACACGTATAGTTTAACACACGGTACATCAGGATAATTAAACAAACAAAAAACATAGTATTGGATGCTCGCCTTTCAGGTAACTAAATTCACACTAACGAAGAAGACGTACCATGACCCTTTACGAGATGCCAAAGCTTGTATAATAGGAATAGTATCCTACATTTCAGATAGAACGGAAACAATTGAATTTAATTGATTTCTCGTCTGTTTTCCGCCATTTTGTGTCTCACAGCTAGATACAGATTTGGTGTAACGGTGTGTCCACGACACAGTATACGATACAATGATGCAGTGTACGTGACAATTAGTATAGGCTACTGTATTTCCGACAATGTTTTTCGTTACACAACGTATTGCAATCGAGCGTGTCTCGGTATTTTACAACTTTTGAGATTTAATTTAGAGCGTTATCACGCCATTTCAAATTCTGCATCAGCACTTTTATTTCATTTAATTTGAAGAGAAAAAGAAGAATAACAGGAGTCGGAGCGTTTCACTATCATATTAGTTGCTATGGAAACAAAATGGTCACGCGATGGTGATGGGAATAAAATTGATTTATGAGGGAAAAATGCATTATTTTACTTCCAATTTATTTCCGGAAGTTTGAGCAGCTAGTACAAGTACGTTGTGACATTAAGTTGTTAGATTTCGTATTGGTCTTTCAGCTCTATATTCGTTTTGATGATTTCACTAAATGCGTGAAAAACAAAACGATGTCATTTCTATCGATGGAAGATTACAAAATGACACTTTTAAAAGAGACGGCAAAAAGGAGTCTTAATGATTTCACATGATGGGACATGCGGGCATACTTGCATAACAAGGTAAAGTTACAATACATTAAAGCCATAGAGCAACAATGACCACAGTTTTAGTAAATGCGAGCTACATAATAATCCATGTTTTAAGTGTGTTTAATAAGGTCTCAAAATGAAGCCCTGAAAAAATTGTATTTCAAAATGATTATTCCGTGCTTTAAAAAAGTGAAAATCTACGAGTACTCAGGCTAACCGGATGCAGTTTGCTTATTTCCTCCTATAGACTTACTGTGTGTAGAACTAGGCTATTTTATCCTATACCGGAGTGGCAATTATTCATTCATGCATAATATTTTGCCAGTGGCAGCATAACTTTCCAAAGTTGTGTATTCTATGGTGTTTATTTGTCCATTTAAACACTACTTTGTAGCTCAGATATCACAGTTTGACCTTTTTTTTTAAAGTGAAGCTCCACTATGTTAGCCCGTGTCTTTAAACGAAAACGGCAGGACTGGAAGAAGTCTTTTATTTAGGACACAATGATACCAGGATCAAGAATTCTGTTTCAGGTTTCTGTTGTGAAACTTCTACAGTCAAACATTTTTTCCTCGTTGTACAATAATCATAAAATAATATGACGGTCAAATTTATTGTGTAGCTTTCTGTGGGATCGATTTATATCAGAGTCATGGTTAATTCAATACTTGTAAATGAATGCTGGTGTCTCGTAAAAGTAAACGATTCAAGGCAAATCATCCCAGCTAGAATATACACCCCACACACTAAAAAATAAAGGTTCAAAATTGAACCCCTAAAGGTTGATAGCAGCACTCCAAGGGTTCCAAATTTGCACCCCTTCTTGAGGTTCAAAAATTGAACCCTTGATTAGGGATAGGGTTGCATTTTCCACCCTGTGGGTTCAAAACTGCACCCCAAGGGGTGCAATTTCAAAGTATTCAGGGTTCATTTTAACACCCCTAGGGTTCAAATTATAGCCAGTGTATTTATTGGTATTCATATCGATTCAGTTGTTTCCTGAGGCAGTTTTGACTTCACCGAATCATGTCTTTAGCCTTTGAGGAAAAGGACACATAATTGTGCATCTTAAACGCAAATACACGTTTGTCGTTCTTTACTTTATTATCACGCATGGGCAGAAGAAAGGCCATTTGTACAAAACTTCACAAAAAGACATTGCAAGAACTGGATAGCTGAATGTGAAACCCATCTGATTCTGATAAATCATGATTGGCTGAGATACATGTTCAGGAATGATTCTATGCAGGTATTTACAGTGTGTAGCAGAATTATCCCGCCTATGACTTTGATTACAACCGTTCTCAGAATACGTGGTATAATGGAGTCATTTTTTCCACCTAATAGCTAAAAAGTGGCTTATAGAAGGGGCATCATAGGTGCCAAAACACGGGTCTTATAATAAGGTGCATCTTATAAAGGGTCCACAAAATATATACAAATTTTTCCCCCAAAAAGGGCCGCCAGTGTTGTATTTAAAGGATGTCAATTGGAACCTTTTTTTTGTTGGGATGTGTAAACCACATCGCGAAGCTAAATGTGACTGGATTAGGTCGTAACTCTTTACTGACAAATCTCAGCGTCGTCGCAAATAGAAAGCCTTCATCAATGGGGTCACGAAAACTCAGGCTCGAGTAAAGCGGCGACGACGACGACAACGACAACAACGACGACGACAACGACGACGACAACGACAACAGTGACGACAACGACGACAGGAGGTTGAGGTTGGATGATATATAAGAGGGACCGGAAGGCAGGCCAGAATTCAATATTCAATATTGAATTCTTAGTTAACTACAACATTGGAATCCATTTTTTTAGGTAGCCTACAGCGTGGATGTAAACTTCTGAACTTTTCCCCATGAATAATAAATTGCAAAACCGTATTTCAAAATCTTTTCAATGTGATGGGGAGAAAAAGTATTGTCGCATTTGTGATTATGCCAAGTATGCTTGTCCTTATGTTTTATGTTAAAAGCACATGTATATAGCTTTGGTCAATAGGTCCGTCGTAAATGCAAACAACCAAACATATGTATATGCGTAGTACAGTAAATATTGCCAACTTTCTCTAGAATTTAGGGTTTTGTATTCCACCTGTTCGAGTGGAATTTATTATTTCCAAATTGCCCACCGGAATGCAAGATATATTTAACTGTGTTGTGGGGAAATTTGATACCTGCATTGGTAGTAAAATTTCTGTTATGAGAAGGAGTGATATGATGCATGACATAGATATATTTAGTTATTTCCAAAATATATTTACGAGTATATTATATTATTCCAGGGAATACGAGTGCATAAAGGCCTTTGGAGCGATGAAGAGGGGGGGGGGGGGGAGGGAGGTAAGGACCAGGGATGGGGAGTCTTCGGATAAAAGAGGTAGAAAGAAGGTATGTCTCAAGGGCGTAGGCTGGTTTGGGCATGGGGAGGTGCACATCTTGCGGAGGTGGAACTAACTTGGTGTGGGGAGGTGCACATCTTAGGGAGGTGGAACTAAAGTTGAGAAAATCAGGCGCTGAAAGCAGAAAAGGTGGTGAAAAATTCTTTTTGCTTTCCAGGGGCGGAACTCCTTTGGCTCTGCGGGGGGGGGGGGTGCACATGCACCCAGTGCACCCTCCCCCAGCCTACGCCCTTGATGTCTGCTAAAGCTTGCAGCCAATACAAACGAAATTGTCAATAATTTTGCATCGGATGATTAGTGATGACGTGAGTCAATTATGATCCCTTCTTCTTAAAGCGAAATAGCAAGATTGCAATAGTTCTCATAGGACACAATCTTCCCAGAATCAAGTATACCGTTTTAAGTTTTTGCTGTCAAAATTCAATTGTCACACAATCATTTCCTCTTTGTTGGTTGCATTATTGTTATCAGAAAATGCTGGGATAGTGAAATTTGTTGTGCAACTTTGCATGAGATCAACTTCTATCAGGGCCGAAGATAAAGTCAATACTGGTAAACTAATGTTTGTTACTCCTCAAGTAAACAAATTCAAGACAAATCCTTCCAGCCTGAATATGGACTCTAGGTAGTGGTTGAACTCATTTGGTTCCCGGGGCATTTTGACATCTTCCAGTCATGTCACTACCCTCTTAGCCATAGACTAGAACCCCCCCCCCTCCTATGCATAAGTCGAAGTCGCATAAGTCGAATAATCGCCTAAGTCGAAGGTCTTTCCTGGGTCCCATTCCTTTATTTTCTATTGTTTTTGACCCCTTATAAGTCGAATTTCATCTAAGTCGAAGCATTTTCTTCAGTCCCAAGAAATTCGACTTAGGCAGAGTTGACTGTATATCCACCACATACTCCTAGACAGCTGAACTAAAGGCTTACGACTAGTTTACAGGCATAAACCGTTGTCCGTCGTGCTACGCAAATCAGGGTCTGAACAATCTGTGCTGCAGACTAGTTCTTCCATAGGCCCTGTGTTATAGGCCCTGGCGCAAGCACTGAGCAACAAGATTAGTCTTAGCTCAAGGCACTGTAAAATTTAAGTGCCAAAATAAAGTCTGTGCCTGCAGACTAGCTTACGACCTGAAACAGACTTCCCGCTTCTTGTACACAGTCTTTTGGGATCTACACTGAGGTGGGAGATGCTTTACTTTATTAGCTACTACTTTCCCTACAATAAAAGTGGATTCGTCAAGAGAGAGTAATGGGGACCCCGGGTGGGGGACTCGGTAGTGAAAGCTTGAGCCGTGGTTTGAGCAAGTAATCCATTCAAGAGTTACGAGTTTTTCATGGTTAATTGAATCCCCATATTGGACACTCTCTTTAAAGATTGTGTTTGGAATTTGCAACTCCATTACTTCCCTTCATTATCAATACCAAACGGTAGTTTAGTTTAGTACAAGTGTTGAAAGTTTGAGATCCATACGTCATGAATTTGTTGTTTAATGAGAAAAAATAATAACGATATGCTACCAGAATATTGTTCTTTCCGCGAGTTTAAATTTTCTCAAATTGCGGATCACGGTTCGCAAGACCAGCGGAGCACACTGATTGGTTAAACGGCTAAACTCCGCGCGACCTTCGGCTAACGGCTGATCGGACAATTTTGGAACGGTCCGTGCACGTTAACGTCACTGTAAATTTTGAAATTTAAATGTCCAGATTTTCACCAAAACTACGTATTCTACTCAAAGGTTCTATGACAGGTGTTTATTTACACTAATGTTCACATTGTGAATGATTTGAGCTGATTTAATTCATTTTGCCGTTTTCTGACGTGCAAATCCCGTACTCTGTCTTTATTTTGAGAATTTTGCTTTATCTGTGATGTCACATTACAACAACTGTTCTATTGAGACTGTACCAACTTTTTATACAATTTTATGTTATCAAAATATGCAAGCTCGCTGTACTCGTTATTCATTGAGAATTTTGTTTTGCCTTTGTGAAAGTGCTACGATCAACTGCTTGCGAAAACAAGTGAATATTAATTTACAAAAGCCTTGTCGGAACAATTAAACAGTTTCATTAGACGTCACTGGATGTCCTGCATGTGGATTTGACCAAACTTTGAGAAAATAATCTTGAATGGATTATCAAAATTTGCTCAAAATCACATAGTTGTGTTGTCCGGTAGAAGGGCCCAAGCATAATATTCCCGGCAGAAGGGCTTTACTGGTATAGGCCTATTTTCTCTAATTTGAGAAATATTGCCTCATTTGATATTTCCACTTAACAGGCTGACAAAACGATCTAAAAATATCACATTTATTTGATTTCATTTGAAAAGAGCAAATTGTTTTCAAGTTAGAGACAATTTGGCATTAAGGCCCTTCTGCCGGACAAGCAACGAACAGTTCTTCTAAAATTTGTTTTATTGAATTGATTCCAGTTCATTTAAGTAGCATTTTAACCCCTGTTTATTTTACTTAAAAACCAAAAAGTGCGAGTTCGATAAGAAACCCTGATGTGTGCAGGCCTACATTGGCATAAATCTTTCGCTAATAATTTTTTGGGTACATACTCTCTTAATCCCCTGAGCTTAGTTCGTACAAACGCAGCCGTGAACTGGAAATGCGTTGCCCAACGCGATAACGAAGGTTAACAAATTTGGTTAACGTAAAGTCAAGGGCGGATAAAGTCATTAGTGCGCCCCCAACCCGTAAAGTCGAACAAAGTTCATAGAGAGTTCTGGGGGTAACTCATTCGGGAGAACTAAATTGTACTAAATTTGTGAGAAGTGTCAGTTTTAACCACCCGATTCATTCATCATTTAAACTGAAAGGTCTTCGACACGGTTTTAATAGGTTCAACTGAGCTCTGTGAGTTTATCGTGACGTTAAAAAAGCCAAGGTATAGTTTCGGTAATGGTAAAAAAAAATGAAATTCTTTGCAATCATTTTTTTAGATACACCTGTATGATCTATCAATGGCCTGAAAATTGCTCGATCTGAAACTCTCCCATTTTTCGAGAAATTACTCATGTAAAATGTCGGGGGGGGGGGGGAGAGGGGAGGGGGACGGGGAAGTCACGATATTTCACATAGGTTCTGTACATACCACTAGATGCTCACCTGGATCTGGATGCATACGCTTTTGCCGAAGGGGTGTTAACACCCCCCAAACACCCCCCTTTTCGTCAAAAAAAGAAGGTTTGTAAAAATGAAATATGATTCTGGAATCTTGAAACTTGCTTTCTCCCCCCCCCCCCGCTGAGCGAAGTTTCGGAGGTGTCCTTGACGGGAAAATTTGGACGCTGGATTGGAAAAAAAAAAATTCGCCGTAATTATGCTTTCAAAGCACCTCAGATAGAAAACCCTACCACAAGAAAAAAAAAAAAAGACGGTTCCCATCATGAGACAACAGTAAGTAGGATTTGCCCCATAATACAGGACCTGCTCAAATTTATCAGTTTTCTTTTCTTTCTCAATTCTAAAGGTGGTTTATTGTGAGTATTACAAAATTTACTGCCATTCACTTTTCTTTACATTGGATATAATTATGAGGAGCGAAGGCCGTCATCTTTAATTAGTTGCAGTACATATGGTATGGGAGGGTACTTTATCATCATTTCGACCCTTTGAAGAACAATTGCGTCCAGCGTATGGCAAGGAAAATAATCATACAAACGAAAAAATGATAAAAATGAAAAAAAAAATGATATAGTAATAATGGATATTTTAAAGGCATCGTAAAACAATGTTTCCTAATTTAAAAATCTTCACTTCTACACAAATCAAAATGCGGACAACTAACACAGAAACCAATACATGGGACAATGTTAATTGTTGATATTGCAACACAATGGGACGGTGATGAAAAAATTTCACCTGTTTAAACTGTAATTCCTACAACTATTTATTACATTTGAAGTAAGATATTCCCATATTATAATGCATATGTGATATAGTTTTACGTGGAAACCAACGTAATGAGGAACTCTGACGAAAGGTTTTCCACTTTACTCCAGTCTATCTTTTAAAACGATAATATTATTGTATATTATGAATTTTCCTACAAACAGGAAATAAACACTACACAAAAAGTGAGTTCCCCCTTGTTCAAAATACCATAACTTTTTAATGAAATAAGTTTTAGCAAAATAACTTGGCAGGAACATTTCCGCACTCCTTGACTAACCTCTGTGTGAAAATGAGATTAATCCGTCAAGCCATACATGAGTGAGCAAGAATTAAAGGCAAAAATGTCACTTTTCAAAAGTCACAGGAGTCATCTCTTATGCCAAAATAATGGTAAATAATGGTATTTTTTTTGCTTTATTTATAAAGTGTGCTCACTTAACCCTGACATGCTTACAACCTCTTATGTCCATATAACGTGTAAAGATACACTTTGCTGCAAAATATCGGATTTCAGTTTTTTTCAATAAACTTAATGGATTTTACTATTTCAAAATTGAGGATGGATGGAAATTGTTAAATTGAGCTCACTGAAGCGTAAATATGCGAAAAGTGCCAAAAGAATTGTTAGGGGGTCAACGATAGCTGATTAACATAAATAGCACTTAATCATTCAACAGAAACAGAATTTGTCAAAATCCTGCATCACAAATCCCTCAAAATGACCCTTGTGACTTTTGAAAAGTCACATTTTTGCCTTTATTACGTGCTCACTCATGCATGACTTGACGGATCAATCATACTTTCACACAGAAGTTAGTCAAGGAGTGCAGAAACACTCCTGCCAAATTATTCTGCTCAAAACCATTTCGTTAAAAAGTTATGGAATTTTCAAAAAGGGGGAACTTATTTTTTGTGTAGTGTTTAGATTGATGTAATAGTGCACAGCTGAATTGTATCCTCGACGTGTCCTTGATCTTCTGCGAAGTTTTCATGTGAAATACATTTGCGATATTTCCGTTATTTAATGACTTTTTTGTGTATGAACTTCTCCTTTTCTCTTTAAACGGTGCTTGGTTAGAGCAATTGGAAAGGTCTTAATCCTTTACACTGCACTAATGATTTCCTTTTCCTTTTTTAGAATCAAGTGTAATGTCAGTGAAAACCAAATTTAGACAATACGCATAAAAAGAAAAAAAAAAAACCGTTTTGCATTTCGAAGTATCGGCTTCGAGGTTGACCGTAGACAGGAAGGGATATAAACGAGTAAAAAGTGGTTTGTTAAAGGGGACCTCCAGGTGTTTTTTTGTTTGTCGTTTTGTTTTGTTTTAATTTTTTACTCGGCTGCTACAGTGCG
>JZLH01S0001665.1:20373-35348 GCA_001188425.1 Eucidaris tribuloides
GTGACCCCCGAGGTTTGTGACTATATTTTACATTAAAGCATCCAAAGGGTTAATAAGGTGTTAAGGTTATATGAGTTATACCTCATCTGAAAGAGCAGAGTCTGCTCTTTTACCTCTTATTTTACAGGAATATCACAATTTCATTACTTTGGTACAGGTCATTTGAAAATGACATAAATTAGAGTTTAAACATGATCAAAATAGTGAAAAGAAGTCTAAAATTGACCACCCCTTGATCTGGACTCCACCCAAGTCCACCCTCAAGCTGCTTTCCTTCAAAAGAATGTTTTCATTCTCATATCTATCAAATTGTCCCGTGGTATTAGTATTTGTATGTACAGGGCTATACACAATGTTTTGGATGTAAATTATGTGCGTTTTTCATAATTTAGGTTGTAATTCTGTACATGTATGTACAGGGCTGTACACAATGTTTTGGGTGTAAAATCTGTGTGTTTTTCATAATTTAGGTAACCGTTGTAATTCTTACATGTATGTAATATCAATATTTGTATATTTAATCTAACTGTTTGAGTTGAAATGAATTGGAATAAATAAATGAATCAATCAATCAATCAATCCATACATAAAAATAAATAAATAAATAAATAGATAAATATATAAATATATAAATAAATAAATAAATAAATAAATAAATACATTATATAATCATACCTCCAGCCTGTTCTGTGCATATATTCCAAGTAAGGATTCTGATTGTGCAGACAGACCAAGGTGTATAAGACCTGATCCTATCTCTCGCCCAGCTTCATAAACCTGGAAAAAAAATAATTATTGAAAGAAAAAAAATGTTTCAATATAATTTACAGTAAGTTTTCAAGGGAATCAGTTAATTATCATGGTGTATAAACTGTTTTCGTGCTTTCATATTGGCTCATATGGTTCACCACGATTTGTTCACAGATCAGGATAATTCTCAGATTACAAAAGTTACAATGAATGGTATTATATAATCTGGCCTAATACTTTCTTACGAACAATGAACATCCAGAAGGTCATAAACATATATTGTGCATCAAAGGGCCAGGTCTGCTGTGAAATTAGGACAAAAATGTGGTTGTGAATTTAATGTTTATAAAATACCATCAATGCGAGAATTGATGTAACACACATAAAGAATGAGAACACAACTGTGAAGTTTCAAAATTTTCAAAGTCACATATCTTTCACATATGAGATTTGACATCTCACTTGATAAATTTGTAACTTTCATTAATTTTCACTTTCAGGCTGTCAACACTCAGCACAGCAATTGACCAACAGCTGTACACCAGGGCAGAAAATATACATTTTTTTTTTCGGGGCTACTTTCAAGCCTGATCTACATGTAGTAATTTTCTTTTAGTATGTTATACATTGAACCATATGAGGAAAATTGATGGCTGTTTTGTGATTTTAGGGGGCTTTTTTGTTAATTTGGGGGCTAAATCACCCTCAGCCCCTGTGTATTTCCTATGTTGCATTACACTGTAAACTAGGCATGTGAATTTGTCTTTTCACCTGGGAAAACAGGGAGAGGAAAATTTCAACAAATTTACAAGTGTGTGTTCAAAGTCAATGGAGAATTGTTCTGCTGTTAACCTTACAAAGCCGAGCTGCTACAAAAAAATTGCCGAATCAAAATTTAATTCTTCTGTATTTTATTGTTTTGTGAATTTCTTATGTAGTTCTTAGTTTTTTCGACTTTTTTTTTTTTTGATGAACTTTGTCAGGGATCATAACGCATAAAATTAATCCATTTCTACCAGTTAAAGTAAAAATAATCATACATTTATGATTTTTGGCTGAAAACACAATTTGCATTGATTTTGTACACAAAATCATGTTTTTGAGCAATTTTGGAGTTGCACGCAGGTACGAAAAGTCGCGCAGCATCGTAACGGTATGTCCGATTTTTGCGAAAATGGTCTCAAATGATGCGCGAGAACTGAAAGTAAAAAACCTACGAACGGCGCATGAAAAAATTGCGCAAACGGAATAATCAAGAAGATTTGTCGAGGCCTCCCCCTCCCCACCCCCCCCCCCCTTCCCGGGATATTAAGGTTAGACTCTGTCAATCATATCGAACATCTCTATGTCATATAAACTCAAGTGATCATGTTCAGCACGCAAAATAAACATTTATGTTTTAACAATGAAACAAGAAAAATTCACTGAAAATATTTCGGTCAGTCAGTGCAGCAAGTGGTTAACCGTTTTGATTACAGTCTATCTATATTCTCATCACATTTTCTTTTGATGTTTTTTTTTCAATTCAATGAAGTTAATTGGTCAGATTTTCAATCTTTTGTTTTTCAGGTTAATACATGCTTATTTGAATCTCCACGTACTTACAACATGATGTACAACTTACAACAAATCGAAAGTCTGAATATTTGGTTACATAGAGTAAGGTTTATCAAAAGAGATAAAATTCTAGGAGTTAATTAAAAGGGGAAACTCCAGATAATTTTTTAAAATTTTAGTAAACTCGGTAGTATAAACGTAATTTACAGTGTATACAAAGTTCTGGGAGATTAGTTGTTGGATCATGATACTGGGCTTGTCCTCTAAAAAAATCAATATAAAAAACTTATTAACCCTTGGAGACTAAAGTTGACTTACATTGTTTGTATACATGGCAATGGGTGGCCGCGTAAGTCCTTTACAAAGACCACCTTGTTATTACCCCAATGACTATGAGAACCAGAATGTGCCCTGTGTTATCTTTATGATTTTTCAGAATCTAGGAGGCAACAGATTTTAAGCCATAGTTTATCATGGATAAAATTCTGCATGCCTTCCTCTTTTTTGTTCTCCTTGAGCTTCTACTGATGTTGTTAATGAGAGCGTGTTTATGTCATCAAAAAAATCCCTTGTTTTGTTAATCAAAAATTTATATTTTTCTTATAATTTTGCAATTCCATTTTCCCCATTTAGAAAAAGCATCTCAATCTGCAGTACACCACTTTTGGAAGACTCGAGCCGGCCTTGGCTCAAAGGCCGACTTTGCCCCAGTCCTCGCCTCTGCTCAGCAATCCTGTTGACTCGACTCATCTCTTGCGCTCAATGGGAACTTCGGCCTCGGTGCTCAGGTCGAGGGCCGCAAGATATTTATAGAATCTGGGTGAATTCTCAAGATAAGGATAACGCCTGTTTCATTTGTCTGGAATATTCATTTTGAAGTATTGTCACTAATACTCCAAAAATATGAATGGAAATCTAAATAGTAATTGAAGCAAATTCACATTTGCTGATACACTTCAACTCTTACAGTACCAAGCCCATAAGATTCAACAGTATTTCACGTGGCCTCTAATGTTTCTCTTTGATGTCGCGTCGCTGTGAAAGTTCGCACGTGCATAAGTCCAATGCCCTATTTATTATGCTGAATTTCGATGATCACATGTTAGTCCATTACACATATTGCTTTACCTTCAAAGTCAGCCAGCTTTTGCTTTACTTTGTTTGACTTTTTCCACAAATTTCAGTATTTGGTCGATTTGAATGAATTGGTTTTGCCGTTCATTGGTTCGATATGATTGATATTTAATTGACAGGTAGTTTCAAATTAATTTTTAAAAGGTCAAAAACTGTGCCCTAAATATTACATTATTTCGTAAGTTGGTGACTCGGACTCGCCCCGGCTTCGACAATGGTAACTCGGACTCGGCCCTCCAGCCTCGGACAATGGTAACTCGGACTCGGCCTCAGCCTTCGAAAGGCATGGTGACTCGGACTTGGTCTTGGCCTCGGAAGGTGCTGTGACTCGACTACAACACTGCCTGTACACATTGTAATTAATTAATCGACAAGACAAGAAAATCTAAAATCACCTGGAGGTGTCCTTTAATTGAACCGTATTTTGTGCTGAGAAATACTGACGCGAGGTTCGGTGCCAATTAGTCCCTAATTACAATATTCAAACAAATGGTGTGAGCCTCATGCCGTCAAAGTTACCTTCATAATCAAACTAATTCAGGAAATTTATTCTAGAGTTCCAGTGCTTCGAAAATGTAAAGATAACAGGGTTGACAATTCAAGTCAATCAAGGGAAACAACAAACAAAATTTGACTGGTAATGCAAGAGTTAATTTGTGTGTAAACCCCAAGGGGTGGGGGGGGGGGTATGTGCCACACCAAAGTCACAACAGGGTGTAAGGAACTGGCTTGCGAGGAAAAAAAAGAGGTAATGTACATACCACTACAAGCTATCCTATAATTCAAACATCCTAATTTGTCACTTTCAATAATTTCTGAAGATTTCATGTTCTTTCCCAATATCTGGGTGACAACAGAATACTTTGTGAAAGATTGACAAAAAGTTGTGTGATGGACCAAAACTACACTTGATCTTTTAAGAGTATAAACTTACATCATTGAAGCTGACCCAGTCCACAGAGCCTTTGTCTGTACAGGATCCAAAGCAAGCTGCATTGCCTGTGAACAGAAAAAGAAACCAAATTTCCAAACCTTCCAAAATGATATTTGACCTTTTTTAACCCGTTGGAGACGATTTGTTTTTCCTTTAACACGTATTTCCCACAGACCTCGTGATGGGATATCTCGTCACTCGTCTTCAACGGGTTAATACTCTATCTGGAATTTTACTCCTGGGCAGCTAATGTGCCTCTGCCCTCCATACCCAATTTAGGAACAGTAATTTTCCGTTTACCGGTAAATCGTAACGGAAAATCCGCTTCGGTTCTTTACCTTTTATCATATTGAAAATTCAGGAATTCACCTTTGCAAAACGGAAACGTTCACGTTATTTTTAGTGCACATTTCTACGACAAAATGGCAAATTCATTTTTAGAATAAGATGATGGAATTACAGGTTCTTTTTAGACATTGGAAAGACCATTTTTTGAAACATAAACCGATTTTGTGGTACTTCATACAATGTCCTTCTTTCTCTCCTGTTACTTGCAGTATTGCCTGCATGAGAACCAGAAGAGACTTGTGACCTTGACTTTCATGGAACTCCAAAATTAAATTGTGATTTGGGGGTATGGTTAAGATTTTATGAAATTAACAATATCTAATTTTTCCAACTTATAAATGGTACATTTTGTGGTGACAGGTCACATTTTTGTTCTAGTTCATTTGTAGTGCAATGTACACGTATGTACTATCATCATTATTATTATAATTATTGTTACAATTGTCTAAATTTATTTTTGGCGCCTTGACGATCCTCCCTAGATGGAAATGAGTGCAGTACAAATGAGGCTATTGTTTTTATTGTTGTTGTTGTTGCTGTTATCATTATTATCATCATCATCATCATTATTCAGCTGTGTGCCTTAGCTCATTGGTAATCTTACCATCGATAGATCTCCCTTTCATGAATCCCTGATACACTGTCTGGACATCCTCATACTTGTAGGCCATGAAATTTCTGTCTGGAGTCAGCGGACACACATGGATCCTCTCTTCTCCCTGAAAAGAAATGATGAAAATAGTGAGGGAATCTGGAAGGTTCATATTGGAGGAAAAGGGAGTTGATATACCTTGTGATTATAAAAACCTGTGAGGTTCATCAACACCAAAATAACAGGAATACAAACAGTGACGTATCTAGGGATTATGGCGCCCGGGGCAAACGATGAAATTGCGCCCCACCCCCAGCTTCTCTCCGCCTGAAGTTGACGTAAACCCGAGGGAGCAGAGCGACCGAGCGGTAGATTGTATTTGCAATTGTTACCATCAAAAATGCAATTTCTTGTGCATTTGATCCAAAGGAAAATTAGCAAGGAACACTGCAATCGATCGATATATATATATATATTATCTAGGAGATTGATAAATGATATTTTTCACTTCTTCCTCAAATGAGACGCAACATTTCTGGAAATATAGCAAAGCAACCAAAATTCAAGAGTTTTTTCCTATCTGGAACCTTGGCAAAATGCTAATCTATACATTTTATCATATATCGCGGCACAATATTAAGGCGAGGTTGATCAAACTTGTACTATCAAGTAAGGCAACTATAATTACCAATTTGTAAAAATTGTGAACATTTTTTAAAATTTTGCAATTCATAGACATTTGAGTGTGAAATTACATTTTCGTATTTATAACCTTGTGAAACCATTTTTCTAATGCATTTTACCTCATGAACTGGAAAGGAAGGGGCGCATAATCCTTAAGGATTATAATTTTTCTTCCTTCTCTCCCCTTTCTATTTCTCTCTTTTGCGTTTTTTGCGCCCCCTTGAAGTGGCGCCTGAGGCACGTGCCCCCTCTGCCTCCCCCCCCCCCCCTTACGATAGGCCACTGAATACAATTGCATGGGGTGAGTCAATGTCTCTCCACATCATGATGATAATCAGGGTTGTAACTGAGCCAATTAAGTGTCTGGCAGAATTTGTGCAGGTTACGACTGAAAATATGATTTGAAATTGAAATAAGACCAAGTTTGTGATATATCATTGAATAATGGATATTAAAGTAAAATCTTTCACACAAATTCAGGGTTGGCTATTTCCCGGGAAATTCAAGTATTTCCCACCCAGGCGGAAAATACTGGGAAATACCGAGAAATGCTAGGAAGTACTCTGGATGTACATGTATACAGAGGTACATGGAAATACTTGCAAAATACCTGGGCAATACATGAAAATATTCAAGAAGTGTATTTTATAGTATTTCCCTGTATTTCTAAATATTTCCCATTTTCCTCATAAATTATCAAGGCGGTATTTACTGCCAGTATTTCTCATTCCGGCCAACCCTGCACAAATCTGTGTGAAAGCCTTTCAATTCTGCCAATAATTTCCTTATGTACCACGATCTGACCTTAAACAAATGACACAAAAAATGTCAAAATTTGTCTCTGACGAGTCTGAACTATTGGGTCATATTTATCGGACTTTATTAAAGCCTCCATTCCTCTGCGCTACGGAAAACAAAACAAAACTCACGGAAATGAGAAGTTTAATACGGAAAATGCAAAATCATGTAATGCTGTAGTAATAACCTTAGAATTGGTAGTAAATTACAAATACTTTAAGGTAGGTATAGATACATGTAAAAAGCCAAATTAAATATGTTAAATCTGATCTTTACTTCGACACGTGCGGGTGATTCGTCTATATCATGCACCTCTGGCAGGCTGCGCGTGTGCGATTTCACGCTCAAGACGTTATGATGAGGAAATCGATTGATTCATCCTATCACTTCTCCTTTCTTCTACTCGGGCACCGTCCCACACGGTAATCTCTTTGTTTTATTGTTTACATTCTTCAGTACGGTGCCCGAGCCGTGCTACTCTTTACTCTCATCAATATGTGCTCGTCTACCTGAATAAAATCGATTGAAATGCCCATTTACGGGTGTCGCCGGCCATCGTGGCACTCTCATATTCAGCTTACGTCCCCCTTCGGACTACACCTAGCATTGATTGCCCTACAGTCTCTCATCCCCTTTGTACACAGACCTATTCACCCGCTTAATATAATGGCTTGCGGTTCAATTACACATATATTCTCTCGCGTCTCGTTCTGTCTAGATTAATCTCTGTTCAATCCATCTGTTCCCACCCCAGCGGATGTTTGTTACCTGCTCCTTCCCGCCCCTCTAGCATCCATACCCTTCTCTCGCGTGTCGTACTGATGCTTTCCCTACGTCTCTTTGACGTGCTTCCACTGTGCCTTCCTACCCTCTTCTCCTACCCTCTCTCTCCTCACTCACCAGCTATGTACACTCTCAGGTGCACGCGTATTCTCTCATATGTTGCTCGTTTATACTATAGTTTCCTTCCCTCTTGTATACTATTTACGTGACTCTACTTCACAAGTTCGATTCCTACCCCCGGATGATGTAGTCCGATCTAACTCCACATCCTCGCTCACCAATCAGTCGTTCGGCCCACCCGTCAGCATGTATGTCGATTAGTATTCTGCCTTATCCACTGGCTTGCACCTAGTACTTATCGTCCGACGTCGGACGCTAGGCTCTTCGGTGTCCTGAAAACCAGTTCGAGTTTGCGTAAACCCTCATAGACTTATCTCGCAGTTCCTCTCTTCGGTCTCTCACACTTCACTTCATTACTTTTTCACTCACACACTCTCTATATCAAACCTTACGATCTCCCCGCTCCTATGGCAATTTCCAGTGAATTATGGACAAATCACAACGACTCCATATAAATCTGGTCCACTAGCCGCACAAGTGTCTCGACACTAATAGCATGTTTCAATGTTGAGTATGGTGTTATGTTATTGATGGAAGAGTATGATGGTATGGTCTCCTCATAACTAACAAATTACATCTTCTAACAGGCACCTCTAGCGAGGAATCACAGAACTTACCATGAAATACACATGATAGGGACTAGAGTGACTATAAATACGTCAAGTTTTGATGGAAAAAACTGCATCATTAATATTCTACAGTTTTTTCCATGCCATAGCCATCTTTCATTGATTATTGCAACAGCTAATAAGCCCCCAATCATGCATACCTTCAACATCCTGAAACACACGGACCATGAATCAACCGCAAATTTGTCGTGGCATGGACAAAATGTAACCAACTAACGTCAACGTAACTAATCCATGTCTTTGATGTTGTAGTTCAAACAATGACAAGCACTTTTTCAACTAAGCTTTACTATCTCAACCACTGACCTTATCAACGACTGTCAGAAATCCAGCTTGAATGGAATACCCAGTCTTGTATTTCAGTTCGAAAACCACGCGGTCGAGCGAAACTCTTGCAGGACCAAAGTACCTCTGCTATTTTTTCCCAGGTCTCCTTGTGTGATATCCACTAATAAAGTTTTTTTCTATTACCACTGAAACACTGTCTCATGCATTATTCGCTCTCGATTTGTGAAGTCAGGTGCAAGTCTAGAGAATTGACTAAGTACCCAAAACCACGACACACAATTATATGAACAGCATTATCTCACTGTGAGAGCCCAACATGTCTGCATGCTAAAGTTGTCATCACAGTTAACCGTACCCCACTATGCCACGGAACTTTGCCCCATATTGATTTAGAAGGTTCTGTAAAAAATGTACTTCAACTTTGCTGATTAGTTTACAGTTTTCCTAAAACGTACGATTTTGTGCAAAGTTATTGCCAGTTGAAGGTCAGTTACTTATTGCTTTCCGGATACTCTATCACTCTTTGAAATTAAACCCGCTAACACGGGATCAGGGTCCCGCACACAAAGAGTTAAGTAAATAATACTTTACCATTACCAAGCATGCAAGTAACTTTAATCACCCTAGGCGACCCCTCTCTGGGACCCTCTGCCGGCCATCTTTGTTACTACCATGACTACCGCTGCTACATTTCACTTAGGCCGAGTTCTAATCATGCAAGTATTACGTATGGTGTTTTATTATTATTATTATTATTATCACTTATACTGTGCTTTTCCCATTAGGCCCAAAGCGCTTACAATTGTATACAACAATGTAATCCTAAAACTACAAACTGCTAAAAAGATGGGTTTTTAATGCCTTTTTGAAAATAGGTATTGATGAAGACTGTCTTATTGTAAGTGGCAAATCATTCCAGTATTTTGAAGCTGACACAGTAAATGTTCTATCACCGGCTAATGTGCGAGTAACCGAATATGTGAGACGGAGAGGGTCACTAGCTGACCGTATCTGGTGGGTGTATATAAATTCAGACAATTGCGTAAGTACTCTGGAGCCTGGTTATTGAGTGTTCGGTAGACAAACAAGAGTAGTTTGAAAGAGTAGTTTTACGTGATTTTGAGTGCCACAGAAAAATCACAGTAAACAGAAAATTTGAAAAACAGAATTTTGACTAAAATGGAGAAATGGAGGCTTTGACTACACATGCCCATACTCACAGGAAGCTCAATGGACTGATGGTCCAAATTTATTCCAGAATGCTCCATGATGGCTTTGGAATACTGTCTCTTCAGAAGAGCTGCTGCAATGGCCACCACCCCTAGCGTACCATAGACCACCGGGTCCTGTAGTATCTCAATGACGTTCTGTGCCATGGTATCTACAGCAGAATCAAATATACATTTGATTATTAATTTATCATAACTGATTAATGCAGAGATAAAGGCACAACTTGCAACCTTTGGCCAGTGCTTGAAAGCTGTGCCTGATAACAGTAATCAATTAGAATGATAGGTGCCACTGAATTAATGAAACCAGTACCTTCTTGTGAAGCACACCATAACATGACCTGGAAAAAAATATCCTGTCCCCACCTCCCCCCCCCCCCTCCAAATCCGATACATCAGAGAAAAGGGGAGACAAAAAGACAATCACACTGAAACAATCGCAATTTACTGTAATAGCTAATTTGTGGGTTTTGATAGCACTAGCACAGCATGTTTGCATTGTATTATGCACTGGCCAACAAGCCGTGTTTTAATGTGTGTACCATGTGTGTGTGGGGGGGGGGGGGTTGGGGGGGAAGTAGTAAAAAAATGAAAAAAATGAGTTTCTACTGGTACAACAGGGACAGGTTGAACCTGACTAGAAATTTAAAGGGACCGAATCGTGGCTGTTGATGTTTTGCGAAACCAGTTCGATGCACGCAGCAGCGCACTGGCAGACTGTGTATTCAGTACGACCAATGAGAAGCAGCGAATTAGTGGAGGTCCTACCAAATTTACCGAAACGTGCCGAATTCATTATTCGGGCTCTTTCGTATTAGCGTGTGCGTCCATCGCGGTCCGCTGAGTACTGCAACGAAATAAACACTCCACCGCGTATACAGCATGTAACTCGAAACGGAGCTAGCGAACAGGGTGACGGCCCTGAGTTTTGTTCTCTTCAGGCCGGTCGATGGCCACGATTCAGTCCCTTTAATGAGATAGTGTGTAGTCCTGACTAATTAGTGATGCAGGTCTGGATGGATGATTGTTAAGTTTTCCTAACAGAATGCCTGGACATTTAAACTCCATTGTAGATGTATGTTACGAGAACAAGATTTAACACAGCTTACACAAAGATTAAATCATGTACTAGTTTGTTAAATCAACATTTACACAACTTGTTCCCTATTGACAATTATTGGCACGTGTGCACAAAATTGCAAGTTTCTAAAAGTCAACAAGCTTATTTTATCTACGACTCATGGACTAACGTTAGATCTACCCTTAAGTTCCATGACACCAACATTCATTCACGGATGACAGCATGCATTACCAGGACAAAAATGCACAGACATGCAGACTCAGATGCGGTAACATGTGTCCTTCTCACATAACACTAAGTTACAACTCTATCTAACCAAATAATAAGTGACGTGCCGCCCTAACAAGTTCAATCAAGGACAAGGTCCGTCTCTGACTCTGTGCAAACATTTTACCAGGAGTAACTCTACATACTATACCAATTTACAGTATAATTATTAATAATAGCAAGTCTAATACAGACCACTCCGGGCCAGGACATTTGGAGGAATATCCATACAACATCTGTATTGTTGGTGCTGCTCTGTTCGATTAGTATGTACCGTCGGCGTCGTCATGATTGGTCGTTAGCATGGTTAGATCTAACGTTAGATCAAATATAATCATCGGATTATGAAGACAATGCTGTATAGCTGTTAGTACACATCACACTCCACAAGTCGTACATCAATTATGCAAAATGAGTTGAAAACGAGCAGGAGTTAAGAGGTTCGTTATTCGTTATTTTACCGACCTCAAATCACTGCGCTTCCCATATACAATCTACACCACTGTATTGCCGTTTGTGTACATCGCCATGTAGGCAAACACACAATCGTACAACCTGTCCTGACGACATGAATTTCTCACCAAAACTATCGTAATTCATATGAGAGAATGGGTCCTACACTACAAAACTGTGACATGGTTCTTTGTAAGAAGAAATTTTAAAGAGTTTACATTTATTATGATCCACACGCGTACACGTACCCCTGTCCCCTCTCTTGATCTGCCAACTAGGTCTACACCCACAAATTGATTTGATTGAATGATCTATGACCGATCTGTGCAACAACTACTGTACTACTTACATTGCGCGCTGTTTAGGAATAAATTTCCCCAACGATATTCATCTGCGCTAAGTGGGAATTCCAAAAATGTACGACCACCACCCGCAGGAGGGTAGAGGCGGGGCAACTCCCCCCCCCCCCCCCCAACTCATCCATGAAAATACAGTTTGGAGTTTGGAAAGAAAATAGGCTTGGGAAAATGGGGGAAAATGGGGTTGACATTAATTGACTTTGTACTTGAAGCTGTCCAACATCGAGCTGCACGACAGCAGTCTTCAGAAAATAACATTCAATCACGATGACTTAAACATCCAAGATTTCATCCAAATGCAAACAGCTCCATCATCTCGTACACGTATGGCAACCAGAGGCATCAAACTAAATCAGTTCGCTATTCCTCACTCAAACTCACAACCACACCTATTCCTTCTTTCCAAACACGGCAAGGGCATGGAACTCTCTACCGGAACATTTAACATCAAGTCAAGATATAAATAAATTCTCAAGCGCTCTGCACAAGTATTTACAATTGGTATGAGCAACGCTGACTTTACAGTCTCGTTCTGAGTGATGCTCCGGTGGAGTTGTTCAGAATACCAGATCCAGATCCAGACTTCATGCACAGTCCAATCCTCCTGGTCATACCCTGCCGTGTAATATTATTGTTATTTTCATTATTATTATCATTTTTTTGCGCGGGGGGGGGGGGGTACACAAACCAGGGTGTCGATCCATTTTTCGGATGAGGGGAAAATGTTAGAAAACTGTCAGATTGAAAATTGTGTATGTTATGTAGTGATTTGCACTATTTCTTTTTTGTAAGCATACAACACTTACCGTATATACGTTTTATGAATTTTAAAGTTGCCACATCGGTACGAAGCAAAACGATAAACGATTATGTTTGCCCCCCCCCCGTATATTTGTGGTTCAACAAGCGTACTGTCCTACATTGACGACTTTTTCAAATCTTGCCATGATCGAGAGTTTGTATTTTACGGGGATGGGTGTTGCAGTTAGCCACGGTCATGTGCATAAAGCTGGTATCAAAAACGACTTCACTGATTTGTGACTAAACGTGTATGAAATTTGACTCCATGCATAGCAAAATATTGACTGTTTAGACCTTCTGTTGCATGCCATTCAGTTCATATTTGTTCCTGTATATCGTTTGATGACAGAACATTAATGCAGAAGTTTGGTCACACATAATTTGATATTAATTTGATACATAACAAAACACACTAAACTGACTTTAATACAAGATGATGTATATTCTCACTCATTTAGGTAGTAGATAATGAACTTGAACCTTAAAACTAGTCAACTGGACTTACTTGTTTGTTGAAAAGCGACGTTTCACGTCCTATCCGGGACGCTTCATCAGTTTTATGTTTGTCTTGGCACTATATACCATATGTCATAATACATACTGTATGCTCAATAACCAACTGCATAAAACAAATAAGGCAACGATCTGAGTCAATCTTTACTTGAGCCTGAATGAGCCGGTTATAAGCCCTGCTATTATTTTGTTGACAATTCATCGGTAATTGAACGAGTAATGAGATGGAACACCGTGTGGGATGCAGTTACGCGAATGTGCAGTCAATGTGAAAAATACGGCGAAATGGATACTATACTCTCTGACTTTAAAAGAAATTAACAGACAGGAAAACAGGCAGTATTTGTAATATTGAAGGATGATTCGCGTGAACGCAGCCATGTTGGTGTCGTCGTCGTTTATTCATTTTCATTTGTTACTTCATTTATATTTTTTACCACTTTGCGGTGGTGATTTTTTTGAAGAAAAAGTAGAAAAAGTGTATATCAGGAGTTAAAGAGATGATGAAAAGAAACGAATATCAAAATATAATGTCGTGATTCTCATCGCTTACTTACAATGCGCAATATATACGTTTTCTTTATTTCTCATTACGATTTCTTTGTTTTGATTACCAAACCGAATATTCTATGACATCGTTTACAGTATTCTATTCAAAATTTCTATTTTCATTAAAACGAAATTCTAAAATAAGACTCGTCAAGAAAATAATGTGAAACACATTATGTGAAACCTCGCCCCATGAAAGTCATTTTAAAGGATTTTAGCCAGAAAATAAACGCGTTATAAAAAGTCAGATTTTTCGTTCTTATTTTTGAGTCACTTTGAAATATGGGCTTTCGTTTCGCAAATCCTTAAAGCAATTTTGCAATTACATTGATCTCTTCTACTCCATATTATCCTTTTGCAGAGGGCTTTGTTTCAGTCCTGTCTGTCAGAATTCACGTTTGATTTTTTTTTCTTTTTGATGGATGTACTGTATATTGTTTTTGTGTGTGGAAATAAATTTGGATTAACTTTTAAAAATTTTGAAGAAATAAAACAAAACCGTTAGATTGAAATCATTCTTCTTTTAAAAAGATTCTCCAAGCGTCCATTTTAGATGACGCACTAGATCACCAGACAGTACAGTAGATGACTTGCTTGACTAGAAGCGTGAACGCTATTATTTGCTCACAACAGTGAATTATTCCAAAAGAAATCGGATTATTGTGTCATAGAGTCATTCGTGATTCCAAATATTCTAAAAACCTCAAAATTGACATAAATGTGTTAACTTTCAAAGCCAACATTTTCCTTTCCAATTGTTCTTTCTCAAAACCGTATAGCAAATTGCTATTCCCTTTTATTCCATAGATAAATAGACATCCCACTACATGCATACCTGCCAACATCCTAACATGAAAAATAAATCTTACTGATACATGCCACAACTCCTATTCTTAATGCAAATTGAAGATTAAAATCTTACTGTGTGAAATCACTTGGTATAAATATACTGTACATTCTTTTAAAGAATCTTATTTTCGTATCAGAAACTCATTCTGTTGATTTGGGCACTGAAAAATCTTACTAAATCTGATAAAATCGTACCGGTTGTCAGGTATCTACACGCAAACTACAAACACTCAATTCCTTTAAAAAAAAAAAATTAG
>JZLH01S0001672.1:9510-21226 GCA_001188425.1 Eucidaris tribuloides
GTAGGGATTATTATTCATAATATTAGAAAAGGGTCGCTATTCATTATCGAAGAACAGGGTCACTAAGTTATAAGGATCGCTATTCATAATCAAAGAAGAGGGTCGCTATTCATAATAAGTCATTAGGATCATTATACATAATAAGTCATAAGGGTCGCTATTCATAATACCATGGGGGTATGGGGGTCGTTAATCATAAGGGTCGCTGTTTATAATCAAAGAAGAGGGTCGCTATTCATAATAGGATGAGGGTCAGTATTCACAAAGGTCAATATCCATAAGGGTCGTTATTCATTATCGAAGAAAGGGTCGCTATCTACAATACAAGGTCAGTTGATTATTTACTTGAAACTGATTTTAATTTTAAAGTAAATAAATCAGACCCTATAGAGCCTGAGCCTGTTACGTGTAAATGCTCGAAGTTTGCCATGTAATTTTGATAAAATTTGCGGTTTTCTTGCGTCTCTTGATTTCTCGTTCTATATAATTGGTATATCTGAAACATGGATATCCCCGGGCATGTCACTCTCATTTAATATTGATGGGTACGATTTTATACACTCAGACAGGTGCTCAGGCAGAGGTGGGGGCGTTGCCATGTTTATAAGAAATTATTTGAAATATAAGGTTTGTAAACTAATGCAAGCATGTGAAGGGGTCGAAACTCTTTTTGTTGAAATACTGTCCGGAGTTTGTAAACATATTATTATTCAAATTTTGTATCGTCAACCAAAAAGTAATATGTTATCCTTTTTTGAATATTTTGAGTCATTTTTGAATGATGGTTTTTGAACAATAAATCTGTCTATATCATGGGGGACTATAATATCAACATACTAGATGCACATAGTTCTTCCCAAATAAATGATTTTGTGAATCTATTATTTTCTGCCGGTTATTACCCTTTAATTGATAAACCCACACGCATTCAAGGAAACTCCGCCTCTCTAATTGATAACATAATGACCAATGTTTTAAGCAAACCTATTCATTCCGGAATTTTGTTAACTGATATCACCGACCATTTTCCTCTATATAGTGGAACATATTTCCCCCGTATAGACAGTAACATACCTAATTCATTCACCGTTCTACAAATTAATTCAACCAATATTTTAAAACTTGTAAATGTTTTACAGTCGATCGACTGGTCATTTATTTATAACGAAAACGATGCAGACGATGCATATAATGGTTTTCTGGAAACTTTCTGTGGTGTATACGAAAAATGTATTCTTAAAGTTGAGAAATGTAAAATGAATAATAGAATGAAGAAACCATGGATTACATTTGCTATTTTCAAACAAATACGTAAGAAAAATAAATTATTTAAACGCTACATGAAAAACCCATCTGATGTTAACAAATCAACTTATCAGAAATGTCGCAACGAATTGAATACATGTTTACGTCGAGCAAAGAGATCGTTATATCACAATAAGTTTTTATGTGTAAAAAATAATCTGAAAAATACATGGTCTCTGATAAATGATGTGTTGGGACGGAAAAAAAAAACATAAGCATGTTGTATATGTAACTCTTTCCAAGTAGACAACACCACTGTTAATGACCCTGACATACTTGTGAACAGTTTTAATCGGTATTTTGCTGAAATTGGTCCAAAAATAAATGACAGCATTCCAGAAAATGAACATAGTTTTTATGAATATATGAACCATCCTATCCTTGAAAGTCTGTTTTCGAAACCTGTAACTAAAAAAGAAATACTGGATAAATGTGCAGGAATGAAATCTGGAAAAAGTTCTGGTTATGACGACATTGATAGTGGTATGGTCAAAGAGGTAATTCATGCAATTATAAATCCATTGATATATGTTTTTAATCTGTCTCTTGCCAATGGTACTGTACCAGCAAAACTAAAAATTGCCAAAGTTATTCCGGTTTTAAAAAAGGGTGATCCCCAGATTTTAATAATTACAGACCTATCTCCGTTTTACTTTGTTTTTCAAAACTCTTAGAAAGATTAGTATATAATAGACTCTATGAATTTTTACTTTCAAAAAATGTTTTATATCCCGGTCAATATGGTTTTCGCAAACATTTTTCAACTGAAATGGCTATTATTGAAATACAAGATCGAATAATTACCGAAATAAATGCTAACAAGAGTGCAATTGGAATTTTCATGGACCTGTCAAAAGGTTTTGACTCTCTTTCCCATGTAATTTTATTAAAGAAACTACAGTACTATGGTATCAGAGGCATAAGTTTTAAATGGTTCGAATCATATCTCTATAATACTGTTTTTAATTCAGTTTCATCCGATTTTAGAGAAGTTTGTACGGGGGTTCCCCAGGGGTTAATTTTAGATCCTCTGCTGTTCTTAATTTACGTAAACGACATTGTCAATTCTTGCCCTGATTTTACTTTTATTCTATATGCTGATGATACCACTATTCTTGCCTCAGATAATAATATTAATAACTTATATGAACATGTCAATAGAAATCTTTCCAACTAAGCAAATTGGTTTGAGTGCAATAAATTATCACTGAATGTAGAAAAAAACAAATTATATCTTATTTCAAAAGACAAGGGAAAATGTGCAATTTGCTAATGATATACAGATAAATGGAAAAATATTAACTCGTAAATACATTCAGTTTTTAGGTATCATCCTGGATGAACATATTAATTGGCGTGAACATATTGATAATGTATGTAGGAAAATTGCACAGTTTGTTGGCGTTTCAAACCGTTTGAAATTCGAATTACCTCACTTTTTTTCTTTATATCATGCTTTCATCTTGCCATATTTGTCATATTGTAACAGTATCTGGGCCAATACATTCACTTCAAGACTCGATAAACTGTTTAAATTACAAAAGAAGGCAATTCGTAACGTCGCAAAATCTAGTTATTTAGCACACACCTCTCAAATATTTAAGCGCTTAAACACATTGAAATTAAAAGATATTAATAAAGTACAAATTACATCTCTAATGCAACGTTTTCATACAAACACTCTATCTCCCTATATTACGAATATGTTCACAATAAACTCAAAGTTACACTACTACAACACAAGAAGTTCTAATAAGATTCACCGGTGGAAATTTCGCAATACCAGATCCAAACAAACTCTTCGTCACACAGGTCCAGCTCTTTGGAATTCAATAAATCCTCACAATTTTAATACGCAAAATAATAGTTCATTTAAAAAACAATATAAAAAAAAATCTCCTATTATTTTACTAAAACCACGTAATCAACCAGCTAGTTTTTCTTTTGTTCGTTCATGTTTACCCTTTTAGTTTATTTGTTTGCTGTTTGTATGTCTTGTATCTTAATATACTTTCGATAAAGTTTGAAATTTAAATTGTTTTCGAAATAATGGAATATAAATTGTTTTCACTTTGAAATATATGTAAAGTTTACGTTTTTACGGTGTGCACACGCCTACAGGCCTTATTTGGCTTTTTGTCTGTGCAAGTATAAGTATAAATCGCTATTCATAATCGAAGAAAAGGGTCGTTATTCAAAATTAAAAAGAGGGTCGCTATTCATAATCAAAAAAGAGGGTTGCTATTCATAGACAAAGAAGAAGGTCGTTATTCATAACCGAAGAGGGTCGCTATTCATAATCGAAGAGGGTCGCTATTCATAAAAGAGGGTCGATTTTCACAATCAAAGAAGAGGGTTGCTAATCATAATCGAACAAGAGGGTCGCTATTCATAATCAAAGAAGAAGGTCGTTATTCATAATCGAACAAGAGGTTCGCATAATTAAAGAAGACGCTCGCGAAGAGGCTCGCTATTCATAATCGAGGAAGAGGGTCGTTATTCATAATCAAAGAAGAGGGTCGCTATTCATAATCAAAGAAGAGGGTCGCTATTCATAATCAAAGAAGAGGGTCGCTATTCATAATCAAAGAAAAGGGTCGCCATTCATAATTGAAGAAGAAGGTCGCTATATAGGCCTACATAATCGAAGAAGAGGGTCGCTATTAATAATTGAAGAAAAGTGTCGTTATTCATAATATGAAAAAGGGGTAAATATTCATAATCAAAGAAAAGGGTCGCTGTATAGGCCTACAAAATCGAAGAAGAGGGTCGCTATTAATATATATTTTTAATTTTTACAGTCCTTTCTTATTCTATAGGAACGCGATCACGAAACAACGGATCATTACAAATTACTGCTCGTCCCCGCTCAAATGCTGGCAAACAAGCATTTGAAGGGGGGGGGGTGTCAAATGTGAAGGATTGACGAAGCGAAGGAGCGGAGAGACAGGAACACCTTCGGTAGTACATTTTGAACTTGGGGTGTATAAGCTTCTGCATTCTAGGTTATTTCACACCCCAAAGTGCTCTACAAACTAAAATGCTAAATTACCTTTTTATTTTAGATTAACACCTTAAACATGCTGGATTCAACCCTAGAAAGGTTGGAATCCAGCATTTTCCCAATCTACCATTTTAAAATGTAGTCACTCCTCATCTCTACCAGATGGTGATTTGACATTAGAGTGTACTGTTTAGTTATAAGTAGTGTTTTGAAGGACTAAAATTAATGATGATTCTTATCAGAGTCCAGCCATTATGGGAGCACTGGTAACATTGGGTGGGGTGGGGGGGGGGGGTCCACCAGTCTAACTTGTAAAACGCTGGATTCCAACCGTTCTAAGGTGTTGATCTAAAATAATAAGAAAAAAATCCTTATCAATGTGAATTTATGAGGTCACGGGGTTATTTATTTCATTTATTCTAATTAATTGATTTATTTATATATTTCACCAAGGTTACCCATTTGATAAATATTAGTCTGCCATGCAATGGGCCATAAAATAAAATAAAAAAATCACAAAATTAAACAGTTTACACGGTATACTATTACAACTACTAATCTCAATCCTATTCTATGAAATACAATGATAGTCATATAGAAATAATACCCATTAATATCAAATGATGATCAATATGATATAAACAAAACATATGTACACATATAAGGGGAAAAGGAAGAGAGGGCCAGGGTCACGAGACAGCGAGAAAAAAGGAAAGAAAGAAAACATTTAAAAGATGAGCAGGATGGAAATGGAAAGAAGTTATGGAGGAGTTATTGCAAATCACGCTTAGTCAATATTACTGGTTAACAAATACCATTACTCCATTGAGTCCATTCCACAATTCAAAAAGATATTGCTTTAAAGCTCGCTTAAAACCCAGTATAATCCATCCTCACTTCCATTACCAGAAACACCGGCACACTGTCGGCACACTGTAAAAGCGGTAGATGCCGATAAAGTGTACGTTACTAAAATCACGTATTTTGAAAATTTTGCTACGAGGGCTCGATACCTCACCCCAAAATAAAACAAAAACACATTTCTCACGGCAATTTCAAAGCCCGTATCCGCGGACAACTACCCCGTACGACAACCTCTCCTCCGCGCAACTTTCCCCTCACCCAAAAGGACGATTCAAAGCAAAGGAGTAAGGAAACGGGAGGATCTAGATCAATCTGTCGTGTGACCACGGAAGGGATTTTTTTTTTTAAGTTAATGAAATCACATTGTAGATGTATGAATTAAGACATTGCCTTTTAATTATTTAAGAGCGGTAAAGCGCCTTTTAAGTTTTTTTTCTCTACAAAGGTGAAGAAGCAAAATTTTAATCATTGTTAAATTTAATTATACGACTGTGAAGAGATGCAACATAAGAGCACAAATCGAGGGTTAATGTATAGTGAGTACCGTGGGGTTCTCCTTCATCCATTTCCCTTTATTATTAGATTTCAATTGCGACCCTCTTCTTCGATTATGAATAGTGACACTTTTCTCCGGTTATGAATAGCGACCCATTTTTTCAATTCTAAATAGCGACCCTCTTCTCCCTTATGAATCGCGACCCTCTTCATCAATTATGAATAGCGACCTTCTTCTCAAATTATGAATAGCGAACCTCTTCTTTATGAATAGCGACCCTCTTCTTCGATTATGAATAGCGACCCTTTTCTCCCATTATGAATAGCGACCCTTTTCTTTAATTATGAATAGCGACCCTCTTCTTCGATTATGAATCATATTTCTGTCATGATAAATTATCTAAGCATTGGTGATACATGTATATCGGGAATATGTATTATTTAACAAATTATTGAACAATTGTATTTTGATTCATTATTCTTGTTTATATTTTCATGTGAATTATTGTTTTGTTGAAATACGAAATAAATAAATCAAATCAAATGAATGAATAGCGACCATTTTCTCCCATTATAGATAGCAACCCTCTTCTTTGATTATGAATAGCGACCCTTTCTCCCGTTATGAATAGCGGTACCCTCTTCTTTGATTATGAATAGTGACATTTTTCTTTGATTATCAATGGCGACCCTTTTCTTCGATTATGAATAGCGACCCTTTTCTTTGATTATGAATAGCGGACCTCATGTTTATTTATTTATTTTTTGTTTTATTTATTTATTTTTTGTTTTATTTACTTCGCATATTTAGAAACAGGGTAGCCCATTCAGACAAAGCTGGTATTCGATGGGGCCTTGTGAAACAACATATGACATAAACAAATTATAAATATATATATACAAAGTTAAGATACACACAAAATTTAAGTAAAATCATTCACACAAAAATCATAGATGACACACGATATATATCGTTTCAAATTACATATATATAAGCAAATTGGTGATGGTACTCTACAAAATATTCAGGATTCATTATTACGATTTGTTTGAGATTTCAAGATCTCGGATTTGAATGTGCTTAAAGTGTTTGGCAAGATTTTACGGAAAGTGGCAATTTATTCCAGAGAGATATTCGATGATTGACGAAAGTGTTCCTATAAAATTCTGTTCTACATAAATAAACCCATTAATACAAAAATCATAAATGGCACACGATAAATATCATTTCAAATTACAAATATATAAGCAGATTGATGATGGTACTCAACGAAATATTCAGGATTAATTATTGCTATCGATTATGGCGAGTGATCCTTGTGGATATTGACCTTTATGAATAGCAACCCTCTTATCCTATTATAAATAGTGAACCTCTTGTTCGATTATGACTAGCGATCCTTATGGATATTGACCTTTATGAATAGCGACCCTCTCATCCTATTATGAATAGCGGCCCTCTTGTTCGATTATGACTAGAGACCCTTATTAATATTGACCGAATAGTGACCCTCTTTTTGTATTATGAATAGAGACCCTTATATGATTAACGAACCTGATTTGGTATTATGAATAGCGTCCCTTATGACTTATTATGTATAGCGACCCTTATGTCTTGTTATGAATATCGGTCCTTATGAATAATGACCCTTATGAATTGCGACCCGTATGACTAATTATAAATAGCGGTCCTTATGAATAATTTTATTTTATGAATAACGGTCCTTATGACTAGCGGGCGGACCCCGAAGCGGCGGGCTTTTAATTAAAAAATGGTGCACCAGACGCCGCAAAGGCCCAAACTATGTAATTTTCAAACATCGTCTTCTCTATATCCAGAAGTATAGTAATAAGAACTGATTCTCTTATTGATTTTAACAGACTTTCACGATGCCCGGAGCTTGGCGGTCTTTCTCATGGCTCTTCTGTCTGCTCTTCTCAACCTATCACCATAGCAACGCGGCCAATATCCTCGCCAACGCAATCCTCGGAAAAGGGAGTCACTTCTATCTGTCTGCTGCTATTGGAGAACAACTAGTCCATAAAGGATACAACGTCACCTACCTTGTAAGCAATGCCTTCATCGAAAATATAAAACAAAGTCGTTACGGAGAGATGTTCAACTACGAAGTTTTTACACATCCAATACCGGTAGAGGATGTGCATGAGATGTTTGATCGTTTAAGTCAACTGCACCGGGACGGGCATCATTCATAGAAGCGCTTCCTGTGCAAATGAAACTTCGCGAGGCACGACTGATGGACTGTGAAACGGTACTTGGTGACAGCAAACTTCTGGAAAGGTTCAGGCGAGCGAATTTTTCAGCTGTTTTGTATGACATTACATGGCCTTGCGGAGCAGCGATTGCCGAAATCTTAGATCTTCCTTACTTTGCGATATTACCGTTTCCGGATCCATGCCTATTTCATGCTATAATGGCGGGGTCAGAGTTTAATCCATCTTATATACCAATATTTCTGACCATGTACACCAACAAGATGTCGTTTTTCCAGCGCGTGCACAATACTCTCCTATATTTGTTTTTAAGATTGGACTGAATATGCAATCTAAATCTTATACGTCACTTTACACCGAGTTCGACGGTTCGAGAAAAGGCCATTTTGATAAGGCTAAATTATGGTTAGTCAACAGCGATTTCGTCAGTGAGTACCCGTGTTCTCTGCCACCAAACGTTATACCAGTTGGCGGGTTGACAACGCGTCCTCCCAATCCATTATCCGCCGATCTGGAAGAATTTGTTCAAAGTTCAGCAGACGATGGGATTATAGTATGTAGCTTTGGGTCATTCGTTCGAATTGGCGATGAACATATCAAGATAATTAAAATGTTATCGGAAGTATTCAGGCGATTACCCCAAAAAGTCATTTGGCAATTGAAGACTCCTCCACCTTTTGCTCTATCACAAAATATCAAAGTACTCCGGTGGCTTCCCCAGAATGATCTGTTAGGTCACCCAAAGACGAGAGCTTTCTTCTTTCACGGTGGGCACAATAGTTATCATGAAGCTATTTATCATGCGATACCTACACTTATTTTACCTATATATGGTGATCAAGCTGCCATAGGGTCAAAAAGTGTGAATTTCGGTCTGGGACTTGCACTTGATGATACAGTAACAGAAGACAAAATTTATGACGCTTTACATGAAATTACCACCAACAAAACTTACAGCCGGACAGCTAAACGACTATCGGCTATATTCCGAGATCGACCAATGGCACCAGCAGAGAGGGCTGCGTTTTGGGTTGATCACGTGATTAAACATGGCGGAGATCAGTCTCCAATCACCTGCCAATGAGTTGAATACTTTCCAGTACCATCTTCTCGATGTAATATCACTCTTGGCGTTGGTCATTGTACTTATATTTTATGGTCTTTTCAAGTGCTTCCGTTTAATCTTCGGCTGTGTATCACATCGGGCATACAAAATGAAATCTGATTAAGTTGATATCCGAGTTGAAATGGCAGAGAAAACATTTATGAGAGGTCCGAGTCTAAACAAAGGACATGGGATGGAGATCAACCCAAGAGTGACAATGATTTTGATGGTGACGACGACAATAACGACGATTACAATATAATTACGATTATTATGGTGGTTATGGTGATGAAGTAGACGTGTAGACTAGACGGGTTTCTTTTTCGATGAAGCGTGGTAGGTTATTTTACGTGCTGGGTAGTTTTGATCTCAACACGAAATGAACCTCATCCCCAATCTCATAAAATGGTCTGAAAAAGATTTTTGAAGACTCGCTACCAGCAAGATTCGAACAAGGTGCAGTCTGCAGTCAAGCTCTAACGATTGATCTGAGATTTTTGTGACTGCACCGGTGATTTGCAATTCTTGTACCCTCCCTACTCAAAAGTATTGCAACATACACTATAAAGCATGCATTTTGAGTTGAAGGGGTCTTTCTATTATGATGTCCTAATGAACTTTATTATTGGAAAATAACAAAATATTTGAAAAGAATTCAATGAATATAATTTCTCCTTTCTTCACCAAGGCGGAAAGATTATCAAATGCAGGCGCACCCACGAAAGAGGGGCTGGAACATAAAAATTTAACATTTCTTTCCCTCCCTATAGGGGTGAGGTGTTAATTCACACTAGCATCCTAATTCGATTTCATATATTCCGTCAAACGGTTTTGATGATTTGGAAAGACTTCCTACTAGCAAAAAATACCAATATGTTCCTTTGAAGCTGTCTCAGAAAGAAGACACCACGCCTCAAAGAAGAAAGCGCCTCCTATACGGTAGTCTTCCATGTTTCATTCACTAAGATATTTAATTTACATATCCCAATCCCCAGCTAGCCCCACACATAATCAAAGGGAGCTTGTATCTTCTGTTACAATGAATAGCCAATTCCTGCGCAACCAAATTTTCATGTCCTTTACAAAAGTGGGCAGTGTTCACTTAAGCATGAAACAATTTCAGACTTTTTAGTGTCATATGATAGAAGAGACTTACAGCTTTCCATATATAAGAAAATTTTCCAAAAATTCAAAATAATTTTTAATTTGGGGGCCATTTCAAAAGTGTAAAGTTTTTTTTTGAGACGCACTGTAGTGTATGTTGCAATACTTTTGAGTAGGGAGGGTATGTAGCGCATGACAGTGCGTGACGTTAATACCATAATGTGCTGTTGAAAAAAAAATCATACGAAAACGAATTTAACAATCCAGCGTTGCATCGAAAAGAAAATTATGAAACAAAACGCATTTACAGTTCAGAGGCATGTAACAGTTGACGATCAAGACCTGGATGTGTGATAGGCCTACAAGGCATAATTCTTAAAAAAAAAAACTGTATGGCATCGTTAACACCTGGGATCGAAAAGAGACATTTCATATACGTGCTGAATACAATGATCATTAAATACCCAAAATATTTCAGTTCCACTTCACTGCAGCTTATTTATTTCTTTGCTTGTGTGTCTGTTTGTTCCACACACATTTCTCTTCTGTGGAAGGAGCTCCATTGGTTACCAGTGAATGTAAATACAGATCTTTACATTCAAGGTGATCAATGGTTTAGCTCCAGCTTACCTTTCATATTTCATTCACTCATGGGCTCAGATCTGCACCGGTGATCCAACATTTTTTTTTCCGGCGACAGTTGCTCCGGTGACAATATCTCAGAAAACAGAGGGTTAAGGTTAGGGTTGCCATTAAGTTTCCAGTTTAGAATGGAATTAAGGTTAGCGTTTGGATTAGAGTTAGGGTTATGGTTGGGGGTACGGGTTTGTGCGTAAAATAATCGTTGGATCAATTGTCGCCGGACAAATGTCGGACATTTACCTGCATTAGCTCACAAAGGTAATCATGGGATGGCAGATCTTTAACCGTTGAGGCACCCCGTCTTTAATTGTGATAGCTTCGTCACTCTTCTTCTTCCTACCAGGCTTTATAACATCAAAACTTACTTCACTTAATATAGTCAACATTAAAACGACCGTTTGGTTTCCCTTATATGATTAGTTTGTAAGTGTTATAATGTCGTTGCCTTGTAGGCCTATTTTAGGTTTATGTTTGTATTTGTATATGTGCATCACAGCATGCCATTTGTGTCTGCGCGTTACAAATACATACAATCATTGAAATACACTGGTAAGACGAGTCTGTCCCCATTCGTTGGGGGGGGGGGAGGGGGGGGTAGCGAAGTCGACGTATTTGTAAGGATGAAAGAAATATCAATATTTCCATATTACTAAAAAAAATAATTATAATTTTTAAATATATATTTTTAACGAAGTGTAATTTACGTGATAATTTGGGTATGGATCCCTGACAAATTCGCACGGAATAAAGGGGTTGACTCGACAATCGATGAGGACAGTCTGACTGCCAGACGATTGACGAATTGCGGCTGCAAAGTGATTATAACCAAGCCAAATAATTTATTATTATTATTATTATCATTATTATTATTATTATTATTATTATTATTATTATTATTATTATTATTATTATTATTATTATTATTATTATTATTATTATTATTATAATTATTATTATTATTA
>JZLH01S0001672.1:68413-85745 GCA_001188425.1 Eucidaris tribuloides
ACCCCACCCCAAATAAGCAATATTCCCAGGTGCCTGCATATGTGACTGTACCCCCCCCCCCCACACTTTGAAAATGGATTTGCGCCCCTGGTATGATCAAAAATTGCGTAGGGCAAACATGTAAATGAGTAGACAGAGATGCATGGAGATGGGTAGGCTATACCAAAACTTCGGCTGGGGCTAGTTTGCAATATTATTATGAAAGCAACCATCACAAAATATCCGACCGTTTATTTCTTTCATAGCCGTGGTAATGCTTCCCGTGACCCTGATCGACAAAGTTCTAAAGTTATGTTCACTGTAATGATTGTCGCTCTGTTCGCTAATGCGTGCACGGAGTGCGTGACCCGCTTGCTGCAATGAACGTTTTCAGGCCATAAAAGCATCATTTTGGTAATTATCTCGACAGGTGGTAATAGGGGCATATAGCCTTTGATCAAGGCTTCGGGGCTAGTTTTGCAGGCACAGTGGCACACACCCTTGTCCGCCATGCTCATGCTTCCACAAATTAGGATCTGAACAGTCTGTGCTGTAGGTTATATTTGAATTCAGTTCGGTGAAAAAAACATAACTTGTACAGTTTGGGTGAACAGCAAATTTGTCCGTGTGCCACGGTGTGTAAGCAGGGGCGTAGCAACGGGGCTGGGGGCACGTACCTCCCCCTACCAGCTAGTGCCCCCCCCCCCCCACAAAATTAAGACCGGGAGAACTTTTTGACTAAGGATTTGGAGAGAAATATATAAGAACATTTTTTGGACCTGGGACTTGGAGAAACCATTTTTCTATCACTGACCGGAAAAAATATGTTACCTGGGATGTCGGTGCCCCCTACAAAATTTCAAGCCCCCCCCCCCCAGTGCCCCCCTACGCCACTGAGTGTAAGCAACGGTTGGTCTCTTCATTGGAGCGTGGGACACTCGAGGCTTTGAAGGCGTGCACGTGAGGGACACACCCACAAGACCTTGTCAAAACGCTATAGGAAGCATGCGGGGTCATTTCCTACCAGTCCATGTGCTCAATCCCTAGTATTGCATGTATATCAAAACGATGTAAGCCTATTTGTTAACGTCTGAGAACATGTAACCCGGAACTTGAAATGCAGTTTATTCAAGTAGATAAGTTCAAAAGCGCCAAGTGCATGAACGAGGTATGGGATGCAAGCTATTGTATAGGCCTACATGACTGATTCTCAGATCTTACTTGCTGCCACCTGGCCGAGCGAGAGCAAGATCTAACAATACCTAGTCTTATACTACTAGCCTTACCCCCAGATTGATTGCGTGAGGAGAAAACAGGTGGATAACGCCTGTTAAACAGGCTAGAAGTCGTACGGCCACCTTACGACAACCCTGCCGCTGTATGGAGGAAGTGAACAGATAACAGTCGCAAGTAGTTTATTATGTACGTTTTTTTTAATTTTATTATTGTCCAATTTTATGTCTAATTACTGTTAATTGTTTTGGGCCACACCCACCACAGGCAGTAACTTCTCGGGTTTACGCCTTCTTCTGTCTTCATTATTACTTATATCAATTATAATATCGAATGTAAACCATTGTATTTTTCAGCTGGCATTTCTTTATCTTTGTTAGATTGTTTTATGAATGAAGAAAATAAATGCGATTTCAATCAATCAAACCTCATGCAGACTGGTAACGTGAAATCTTTAAAACTGTAGACTTGTATAAAATCGTTACCGATATCTATTGTTGTTCAATATAATGAATGCAGCCTTTATGCAGGATGTACATGTATATTTAGACCATTTTGCAGAGATGTCCCAAACATTTTTCTGCCAAAAATCATTTTGGCCGTGAAACCGGTTTCCGCCCTTGGGGGGGGGGGGCGACTCGACTTACAATGTAGGCCTACATAATCACGTCGAAGTTGCAAATCGGGGGCTCTGGAGCTGGCTTGAGCAAAAAATATGAGGTCTCCGGAGCTGGAGCTAGGACTGTAAAGACCTCAAAATGCTATGCTTTGGAACAGCGCCACGTCTCGCCGTGTTGAGACAACGCTCTGGCCCAAAATCCGCACTGCCGGAAACCTCGCGATTTTTTTTTTTTTTGGGGGGGGGAGGGGGTGGGGGGGGGCGCGGACCAACATCAGTAGCAAAAACTAAAGTATGATGCGCTGGAGCGGCCCTAAAGGCCCTCGTACATTGGTACGAGGAACAGCAAAATTGGAGGTCTGTGGAACTGAAAAAAAAAATCTTGGCATCTGAAATTGTGAACCTTGTCTTCCCGATCTGGAGATCCCTGGTGCGAGTCCATGTCATTGTGTCATTGAAGGTACTTTATCTTCTAAAAAAAAAAAAAAAACTAGCCCTTGATTTGGGGTGTCCCCGAAATTTGAAAATTTTAGCTCATTATTGCAACCATCTCCAACTCCTCGGACCGGATTTACGCCCATGACTGAAACACCGATGAAGTAAAGTGTATCTTTCTCAACATTTGAGAATTGAGATCTTGATAAACTATATTGTTCAGGCTCAGCCGCATAATACCCTGCCGCACAGACAGATGATTAACAATTTTAGTGGCGAAGACTGATTGCTGTAATAGAGTTGAAGCTATGATTAAGCTGGTACTATTTCATAAAGGTCAGATAAGTTTTATTCCTTGTGTTTCCTGTCTTATAGTGTTTATGAAGTGCACACTAAAAAATAAAGGTGCGTACAAGGTGCAACTTTACGGAAATAGGTGCAGAGCAATTTCTCCCGCGGTATTCGCGCAAATCTGCACCTTTCACGGCTGAGCGCTCGCCCCACTCCATCATGTTTGCAAGTTTGCACCTTTGAGGTTAACATTTTGCCTCCAATAGACCACTTTCATAATGTATTCAAATTTATCGATGTTTTCTCTTCCGAAGCCTGGTGATGAGCTATTTTCTTTCATTTGTTTCTATGAATACAATTTCAATACCTAAAATGCAACTTGTATGAATTATACTATTTTCTATGTCGGACAAGCTCAGGCAAGCTTTCAGGTTGTCAAGAACAACCTTTGTTTAAAAGGTATGCATGGAATTTGAATATATTACGAAAACGGCCTATAGGTCCAAGTTTGCACCTTAAACGGATGAAATTAATGCACTTTCGGCTTGAATACAATATAATCACTTGAAAATAAACACCTTCACGGCCAGCGTGATGGCCAAGTGGGTAGAGCGTCCGCCTCACGTGCGGAAAGTCGCAGGTTCGAACCCCGGTAAGGTCATATTTGTACGAGTTTTTAAATATATGTAAGTGTATTATTGTCAATACTATAAATAGCACTAAAATGAACGTAAATTGCGGTTCACACACAAAAACACACCGTTTGCAAGAAAAAGAAGAATACTTTTTTATTTTCTATGGTGCAACTTTGCACCTTTCAGAAAGGTGGCACCTTGCACCTTTCAGAAAGGTGGCACCTTGCACCTTTCAGAAAGGTGCAAATAGTTGCACTTTTAAAGGTGCTCCCAGTGTGACATTGGTCTGCACCTTTAACGGTGCAAAGTTGAGCCTATTTTTTCTTAGTGTGTGGTGATCACATTAAGCTAATAGAGGTAGAAAAATTAAATTTCTTAAATTGCCAAGGAAACCATGGATAATTGGGATTTGGATGTATGAAAAATTTGCAAATTATGGTTAGACGATATTGGGCAGGAAGGTCAGCTTTCTACAACTTCTCACAAACACTCTTAGCAACAGACGGGAAAAAAGAGAAAGAAGAAGAAGAAGAAGAAGAAGAAGAAGAAGAAGAAGAAGAAGAAGAAGAAGAAGAAGAAATATATAGTGTGTTACCTAAATAATCTTTCGCAGTCGCCCTGCGTACGGGGAAGGGGGGTGAAGAAAAAAATTCAGCAGCCAAAACAACAATATTTCCGGCCAATAATTGTGAAAATCTTAAAGCGATAGGCTAACATTGTGGAGTTTCAATTTAAACAATTGTCAAACTTTGATATCTGAGCTACATAGTAGTGTTCAACTAGACAAATAAACACCCTAGAATACAAAAGTTTGGAAGGTTATGCTGCCACTGGCAAGATATGAATGAATAAACAATTAATACTCGGGGCGAGTATAAAATAGCCTAGATCTACACACAGTTAGTCTATGGGAGGAAATGGGCAGGTAAATCCGTTCAACTTACGATTTTCACTTTTTAAAGCACTAAATCATCATTTTGAAATACAATTTTTTTCAGGGCTGCATTTTTAGACTTTATCAAAGACACCAGGAGCATGGAGGATTATGTAGCTCACATTATTTTAACTGTGGTAAATGTTAGCCAGTGGCTTTAAGGGGAAGGTGTGAATTTTTCGCAAAACAATAAAATCCCCTGAACCTGTCTTACGCGGCTTTTAGTCCAAGAGATAGCCAGGATTTATTTGACAAAAATGACCAGGTGTCTTGTTATGATATTTGGGTAGAACACCCCTTGACACATTTGAAAAGTGATTTCTTGAATGCCGTGGGTGGTGGAACGTGACGTCAGAGGTCAATGACCTCTAATTTGACCCCCAATTCCTATGTATCCAGTTTTCTGCATATATTTCCTGAACAGATGCTTGAATTTTTACGTCAGTGGTGTCTAATGAAAGATATTAAAAATATCTATCCAACGATACCCATTGTGATGAGATTTGATTATGTTAAAGTCCTCATTTTGGGCTAAAAACTCAAAATTTTCACATTTTTTTGTATTTTTGTACAAATTGGCCTACAATAAAACTAATACGTTAATAAAACAGATTTGGTTTTTAATACGAATTACACCTCAAAAACTTTCCAATAATATATACTAAAAGATGACCAAAAAGTATGTCGGCAGGTCAAGCCGTAACTGCGCAAGGTCATTGAAAGTTCAATGACCTCTAATTTTACATAATTTCCTCTTATATTAGTTTTCCTATAATAAATCTTAAACAGATGCATAGTTTTTCACATAATGGACGTCAAATGAAAGATATCACTAATATCTGTCCAATGGTATCCATTGTGAGCAAATTTGGAAAATTTAAAACACTCATTTTGGGGTCAAAACCCTCAGATTTTAACATTTTTTCAGATTATAGTACAAATTGGCAAGAAATTCAACTAAAAAATTACAACAACACTTTGAGTTTTGCATACGATTCACACCTCAAGACCTTTCCCAATAGTAGCACTAAAAGATGACAAAAAGTATGTCAGCATGTCAAGTCGTCCTTCCACAATGTCACTGAAAGTTCAATAACCCCTAAAATCCTATAATTTCCCCTAACATTGATTTTCCTATAATAAATTTTAAAAAGATACTTGGTTTTTCACATAATGAGCGTCAAATGGAAAATATTTGTTATATCTGTCCAATAATATCCATTGCGAGGAAATTTGAAACATTTAAAGCCCTCATTTTGGGCCAAAACTATAAAAATTTTCACATTTTTCGGATTTTGGTACAAATTGGCCTGAAATTAAAGTTAAAATTGTCTAAAACGCTTTTGGTTTTGCAAACGATTCACACCTCAAGACCTTTCCCACAATATATACTACAAGATGACCTAAACGTATGTTAGCAGGTCAAGCTGTCCATGCGCAAGATCACTAGAAGTTCGATCACCTATTATACATATTTCCCTTGTATTGGTTTTCCTATTATAAATCTTGTACGGATAAGTGGTTTTCCAAATAATGGGTGTCAAATGAGAGATATCACTAACATCTATCCAATTATTCCCATTGTGAGGAAATTTGAAAATTTTAAAGCCCTTATTTTGGGCCAAAACTCTCAAATTGTCACATTTTTTTGGATGCTGGTATAAACTGGCCTGTTTACTGTAATTTTTGTAAAAAATAATATACGTGGCTTTTAAAGAGTGAGAAAGGTTTGTTTGGTTTGTTTGTTCGTTTATTTGTTTGTTTGTTTTTGAAAATTGCTATCACAATATCTCCACCGCATCGCATGCGTTGCCAGTAGGTTTATTTTTTTTTTCAAAAATGTGTCAGCCATCTCTGTGGTGTGTGTCTATCTGAGTATGTACTGATTATGAATGACCATTTGCAGACGTGTGTGCATCAGTGATTAACAGAGAGAGGCAAAGAAACAGACCGTCCCCCATCATGATATTTATGAAGTTTTGTCATTACAACTGGAAATCCATTAGTTCAAATGGATGACCAGACAAAATATCATACGCCTTTGGATTATACCAAATTACGTCTAATAAATGAATGAACCAGCAACTCCGTATTGTGGTGTGAGGTGTACTGTAGAAAACGTGATTTGAGAGCTAAGATTTATTTTTTTTCCCTCTACTGTGGGCCACACCCACCCTACTTTCTTTTGCATGGTAAACGCTCGTTTTCTGCGCTCGCCCGTAGGATTATAACCTTATAAATATACATGTATAAGATGCATGTAAAATAATTGTATCCTGCGTGCAAAAACTGTTGTTTGTTTGTGTGTGTGTGCCCATGCACGCATGTATGTTAATCGTGTACGTTATGATACGCCACCGTGCGTATTGCGTGCGCGCGCGCGTGTTTGAATCTGTATATGTGTGTGCGTGTGTATGTCCATAATTATGTGCATTTGAATGCGTCAGTAGGTATTTGTGTACGTGTGTTTGTGTGTGTGTGTTTGGTCATGTGTGTTTGTGCATATCTGTTTGTGCGTATCTGTGTGTGTGTGTGTGTGTGTGTGTGTGTGTGTGTGTGTGTGTGTGTGTGTGTGTGTGTGTGTGTGTGTGTGTGTGTGTGTGTGTGTGTGTGTGCTTGTTGGAACATACGTTTTGATCGACCCATCTAGCCCCTCTAGGTGTGAGGTCCTGTCTACGCCACTGGTCAAGTGAAAGATATTAATCTAAATGATAGCCATCGTGGTTAAATTTAACAATCTTAAATCACTTAAATCACTCATTTCAGGCCACCCCCCCCCCCCATGTAACATTTCAAGGAGTTTTTGCGCACTGACCTAAAGTAAAACATCCCGTTACGAAAATTGTATTCATTTGATTTTTTTAATAAATAAAAAATAATAAATTACGTTTACTCTCAAAAACCGTATATGCACTGAAACATGAATTAGAAAATGATTGTGTCCCACAAATATATAATCCCATGCATGACTATAGTAATATCATTTCACTATTTAATAGCTTGTTTTCAAATATTTTCTCATGACATAAAATAGTTTACACTGTAACAAGTATTTAACTTTCTTCCAAACGAAATATTGCATTTACTGAGCGTGGATCAATATGATTTTATGTTTTATTAACAAAGTTTACGTTTAGAAAACGTATGAACATTTTCCTGGTTGAATAAATTCATCGCATTGAGGCTTCATACCATTCCAGCACCATTCATTCAAGTTTTTTTGTTAGATGCCATAAGGACAATGGAGCACGTTGGTGAGGTAATTTGGCTACTGCATGGTTCACTGGTTTGTTTTGGTGCATTTGATTTCCGAATTGACAAAAAAAAAATTGCGGTGAGAGCAGTTGATGTGATGAAGAAATAATTATGGAAGTCTATGCATGCACGAAGTGGAGTATTATGTCCTTGAGACAGGGACGGATCCAAGATTTTTAAATGGGGAGTCACGAAAACTTTGTGTGCGTAGCGCACATAATGAGCGCGAAGCGCGAAGTTCCTTGCAGGCAGATTCCAGGGCCCTGGAAGCTTTACGATTTTAAACATTCTCTTTGGCTCTATATATTTTAAGCGATTAAAAGCAAAATTCACTATTTTTATTATTTTATTGTATTGTTAGATATCATGATTGACCAGACTGTCTCTGAATCCCATCGGTCATATTTTGTTCGTGTTTACATTGTGGAACTTCAATTAAAATAATTGTCAGTTACATAGTACTAGTGCTTAAATGGATAAATAAACATTGTAAAAATTTAGAAAGTTTTGCTGCCACTGGAAAGATATGCATGAATATACATCAGCCTTGAAATTTCCACTGCAGTGGAGAATGAAATAGCCTAGATATACACACAGTAGCATTTGGGAGGAAATAGGCAGGACGAATCCAGTCAACCTAAGCACTCATAGATTTCCACTTGTTTAAAGCACTAAATAATCATTTTGAAATACAATTTTTCAGGACTTCGCTTAAACCTTAAACCTTAAATCAATGACATTTAGAGCGTGGGCGACTATGTGGATTGTAATTTACATTTTGTGGAAACTGTGGTCATTGTAAACTCGTGTCTTTAACTAAATGTTTCTCAAACACTTGCTGGCATAAATGTATTTTGTGTTTAGTTTGCTGCAGATTTTCCTTTAGCAGAGTTATCATGACCACCCCCACATGATCTTCATCGTAATCATCTTTATCATTACCATCATTATCACAATCATCGTCATCGTCTTCATCACTATGATCAACAATCATTGATCTTTATCTCCACACCCTCACCTCTTCCACGCGACATTTTATGTACGTCTAATAAAAACCATTTTCTCAAAGTTACTTGATATTTATATGTACATGTACTTTAACTTGATGGACAGTTGCTCCCCTTTTAATATCGGTACTCCACCTTTAACATCACAGGCCGTCAGTTTCCGGAATTGTAAAAACAATCATTATGCAGAAAATATTAGTTTACAATACTTGAATTTTTAAACTGAAGTATTCCCTTTCATGTTGTCTGTTTATCTGAATTAGAAATATCAGAAATAAATTACATCCCCAGAAACAAAATCCAAGATTCAAAATTCACATTTTCCATTAAAATTGTCTTTTAAGGTATAACTCTAAAGACAAGAGGTTAGATTACACGTTGCAGTTCAAGAAAACTGTCGAAAAAATATGTCTAATTACTGACGTTTGAACTTTTCCAATAAACTTTTTACAAATCGGTAATACAAACAGACAAATATTTGTTTGGATATTGAATTACACCTTCAAATACACACACAAAAACCGTTTCATTCTGTCATAATACGATTTTTTTTTAATTTGACTCATCTATGTATTTCGTTCCATGTCCTCGCATTCACTTCATATTCTAGTTTATAAGACATTTTTCAGCCAATTGATCATAAAGTAGTTTGTTGAATAAAGAGGGAGGCTAACGAAGATGGATATTTCACAGATTCGAACGATGAGGTGAATGATAAGAAATGTTTTGTTAGATTTTACACATTTATCAGGAGTATCCCAGTAAACAGAAATATTATAGAATTATGAAAGGGATTGGTGTGATAGAATTCAAAGGTGTATATGGGAGTGTTGATATTGCTTGGGAACCCACTTTGATATTATTGGTTATTTGGTGTCTAAACCACGTTGTAGTTTATTTGTTGTATATTGTACAGTAAATGCATTTATAAGGTACCCTCCCTACTCAAAAGTATTGCAAAACATACACTATAACGCATGTATTTTGAGTTGAAGGGGATCTTCCTATTATGATGTCCTAATGAAGTTTATTATTAAAAAATAACAAGTTATTTGAAAAGAAATCAATAAATATAATTTCTCCTTTCTTCTCCAAGGCGGAGAGTGTATCAAATACAGGCGCACCCACGACAGAGGGGCTGGAACAAGAAAAAAAAAACATTTTTTCGCCTCCTTATAGGTGTGGGGTGTGAATTCATATTAGCATCGTAATTCAATTTCATATTTGCCGTCAAACGGTTTCGATGGTTTGGAAAGACTTCCTACTAACAAAAAATGCGAATATGTTCCTTTGAAGCTGTCACAGAAAGAAGACACCACGCCGCGAAGAAGAAAACACATCCAATCTTCATAAGACAGTGATATAGGAAAATAAGGCTACCAATTCGAGATGATGGTCTTCTCTCCACGTTATTGTATCCAATGTACTGAAAAGTCGAATGGCAGTCAATTTTAGAATGTTTACATTAGTAAACAGCCTTTAGAATTCAAAAAGAATAAGAAATTATAACTTGAAGAGGTCTCGTCTAAATATGGGGCGTAACATCCTATATCACTGTCTTATGAAGATAGGAGGTGCTTTCTTCTTCGCGGCGTGGTGTCGTCTTTCTGAGACAGCTTCAAAGGAACATATTGACATTTTTTGTTAGTAGGAAGTCTTTCAAACCATCAAAATCGTTTGACGGCAAATATGAAATCAAATTACGATGCTAATGTGAATTAACACCCCACCCCTATAAGGAGGCCAAAGAATGTTATCTTTTTTTATATATATTAAAGCCCCTCTCTCGTGGATGCGCCTGCGTTTGATAATCTCTCCGCCTTGGAGAAGAAAGGAGAAATTATATTTATTGATTTCTTTTCAAATAATTTGTTATTTTCCAATTACAAACTTCATTAGGACGTCATTATAGAAAGACCCCTTCAACTCAAAATGCATGCGTTATAGTGTATGTTGCAATACTTTTGAGTAGGGAGGGTATATGTTATATGTAGTTTGAAAACCTTTTCTCGTGAACACAAATCAAATCCAAAGTGAAAATGAATTGAATTCAAATGTTACCCCATTATGCGGAGATCATTGTACTTCAAAGACATAACACTCCATCCTGTGCATATAGACTTCTACAATCACAGTATCTGCTCTCACCACCACAGAACAAACACCAATCTTAGTGAAATCACTTGCATCAAAACAAATCAAGAACCCATGCAGTTGGAACCCCCCCCCCCAAAAAAAAAAACAACAACAACAACAACAACAACACCTATGTGCCTCAATGTTAAAGCAATGTAAATACATGGCCCTGGACTGGCATCAGACTTCCGTGCGATGAATTTGTTCAACCAGGAAAATGTTTATATGTTTTCATGACATAAACTTTGTTGATTAAAAATAAAATCATTGATCCCGACTCAATGGGTACAGTATTGTTTGCCATTATGTGTTAGTGTAATTATTATTTATTAAAAACTTGTTACAGTGTGTGAAGTGTTTTTGGTCATGGGAAAGACCTAAAGAAACTGTTGAAAAGTGAACCAGTATAATATTTTGCATGATACTGAGTTAAAATCAGTACACGTGTTTAGGCCACAGTCGCTATTCGATCTATTAGTGCATATACTAGAATTAGTTTCTTTATTAAAAACATCAGGTTCATTTTTTCTCGTAACTTGGACCTTATGGTTTAGGACAGTTTAGAAAAAAAAAATAGAAAAAAAATTAAATCCAGGGAGTTTGTGCCCAAAATGAGGTTTTAATCATTTGTAAATCTTGTCAATATATTAGACAACACTAACATAAAAATTAAGGTACCTTTACACAATTTGTGCTGAAAATCAGTAACAAGAGAAACGATGTGAATTTAAAGGTCAGTGAACTTTTAAGCTCAAGGACGGCTTGACCTTTCGCCATATACTTTAAAGCCTATTTTTAGTATATATTATGAGAAAGTTGCTTGTATTTCAAATTATCAAATTTATCAAACTGTATATCATTCGATAGACATTCTAATATCTTTATTTGACACCACTATGTGAAAATCTACCTACGTATCTGAACAAGAATTATTATGATATAAACCAATAACGGAAAATTATGTTAATTAGAGTCATTGAACTTTAATTAACTTCCTTATCTTTTATATTTAAGTTGTTATCCTGCTGACATACTTTTTGGTCATCTTGTAGTATATATTGTGAAAGGTCTTGATGTTGAATCGTTTGCAAAACCAAGGTTTTAGACAATTTAAACTTTAATTCAGCAATTTGCCACCAAAATCCGAAAAATTAAAATTTTATCAGTTTTCGCCAAAAAATGAGGCTTTAAATGTTCAAATTTCCTCGAATGATATCATTTGAACAGATATAGCAAATATCATCCATTGACCTTATGTGAAAAACCAAAGTATCTGTTTAAAGATTTATTATAGGAAAATCAATGTTAAAGGGGAAATTAGAGGATTTTAAGGGGTCATTGAACTTCAGTGACATTGTGAGACGACTTGACCTTTCTGACATACTCTTTTTGTCTATCTTTTAGGTATATTGCGGGAAATGTCTTGAGTGTGAATCGTATGCAAAACTCAAAGTGTTTTGTGTCTTTATACTTGAATTTCTTCCAATATTGTACTATAATCTGAAAAAATGTTTAGAAATCTGAGGGTTACCCAAATGAGTGTTTTAAATTATCCATATTCTCACAATGAATACCATATGGGACCATATTATGTGATAGCTTCATTTGACGTCCATTAGTGTGAAAAAACATGCATCTGTTTAAGATTTATTATAAGGAAACCAATATAAGCAGAAATTATGTAAATTTAAGTTCATTGAACTCAATGACCATTGCGCAGCTTACGGCTTCTGACCTGCGATACTTTCCCTTGCTCATCTTTTAGTATATTTATGGAATGTTTTTGAGGTGTAAATCGTATTAAAAAGCATATCCGCTTTTTATTAACGTTATTAGTTTATTTAGGCCAAATTTGTACAAACTAAACCGAAAAATGTGAAAATTTTGAGTTTTAGCCCACAAATGATGGACTTTAACATAATCAAATTTCAATCACAATGTGCGTATCGTTGGATAGATATGTTTTAAGTATCTTTTCATTAGACAGCACTACGCTTAAAAATTTAAAAATCTGGTTCAGGAAATCATATGAGAACAACTGAAAACATAGAACTTGGGGGCGTCAAATTAGAGGTCATCTGACCTCTGACGTCACGTTCCCACCACTCACGACACTCAAGAGGAAAATCACTTTGTCAATGTGTCACGCGGATGTTCTACCCAAATTATAACAAGAACCTGGTCATTATTGCTCAAATAAATTTTGGCTATCTCTTGGACTATTTAAAGCGCTTTACAACTATGTTCCCGGTGGCCACGGCCAACCACGTTCAGGCCGCGCGCGTGCGACAAAACGGCATGGGACGTGAGACCAGCGCGATAGACGCCGTACGTCGCCATCGCAAGTGTGTTGTAGCGGGGGCGTGTATAACGTACTGATCGAGTTTTATTGCTTCCCCGTGCGTTTTCCTCACGCCTACGTAGTTTTTCATCCTGTACCTGACTACCTGTGCATTCTTTTGACGGTTAGCAAAGATGTGGACGCACATCCATGGCAACACGGACTCTCTCGATTGCCCAGCCCGTTCCTCCGCGCTGGTCTCACGTCATGCCCGTTGTATGTCCACTGGTGATTCCTGAAAACTGGAGTGGGTTCGCGTGCGCGCCGGGGAGACGATGTGTGAGAGGAGCGGAGCCTTTTAAGGGCCGGCGTTTAACACTATATCCCGGCGGCCACGTCAACACCGTTTCAGGCCACCGGATAGGAGAAACGGGCATGGACGTGAGACCCGCGGGAGACGGGCCTGGGCAAACGTGACAGTCCGTGTTGCCGTGGAATGCCAGGGCCAATTTTTTAACCGTCTCAAAAAATTTCACGGTAGTCATGTGAGGATGGAATAGTAGCGCCGTAGGAAAACGAGGGCAACGCCAATAAAAACTTCGACAGTACGTTATAGGCCGTAACAGCACTCTGGGAAGGTGATCCATAGCGGGTCTTTCCGGCGTGGTCTCACTCCATCCGCTTTTCCACGGTGCCTGAAACGTGGTTGCCGTGACCCGGGAACATAGTGTAAAAACGGCTTTAAGAAAATATATCACCTCTGCCTGTCGATCGGTATAACTAACAGAATATGATTCACTTATCGACTTTCCCTATTACAGAGTTTCACGATGTCAGGAGCTTGGTGGTCTTTCTCCTGTCTCTTCTGTCTGCTCTTCTCAACCTATCACCATGGCAACGCAGCCAATATCCTCGCCAACGCAATCCTCGGAAAAGGGAGTCACTTCTATTTGTCTGCTGCTATTGGAGAACAACTTGTCCACAAAGGATATAACGTCACGTATCTCGTAAGCAATGCCTTCATCGAGAACATAAAACAAAGTCGTTACGGAGAGATGTTCAACTATGAAGTCTTTAAACATCCAATACCGGTAGAGGATGTGCATGAACAGTATGACCACTTAAGTCAACTAGTACCAGGACAGACGTCATTCATAAAAGAACTTCCTGTGCAATTCAAACTAAACAGAGCGAGAGTGATGGACTGTGAAACGGTACTTGGTGACAACAAACTTCTGGAAAGGTTCAGGCGAGCGAATTTCTCGGCAGTTTTGTATGACATCACCTGGCCTTGTGGTGCAGCGATTGCCGAAGTCTTGGATCTCCCTTACTTTGCAATAGCACCGTTTCCATGTCCTTGCTTGCAATCTGTGTCCGCGGGGTCGGGATTTAATCCATCGTATGTCCCAATGCTACCAGGTACGTTCCAACAAAATGTACGTTTTTTGAGCGCGTGCGCAACACTTTCTTTTCTGTGCTTTTAGGATATGCGGTCAACATGAAATTTAAATCTTACATGGCACTTATCACTAAGTTCGACGATTCGAGAAAAGAGCATATATCTAATAAGGCTAAATTATGGTTAGTCAACAGCGATTTTGTCAGTGAGTACCCGTGTTCTCTGCCACCAAACGTTATACCTGTTGGCGGGTTGACAACACGTCCTCCCAATCCACTATCCGCCGATCTGGAAGAATTTGTTCGAAGTTCAGCAGACGATGGGATTATAGTATGTAGCTTTGGGTCATTCACTCGAATTGGCGATGAACATCTCAACATACTTAAAATGTTATCGGAAGCTTTCAGGCGATTACCCCAAAAAGTCATTTGGCAATTGAAGACTCCTCCACCTTTTGCTCTATCGCAGAATGTCAAAATACTCTCGTGGCTTCCCCAGAATGATCTGTTAGGTCACCCTAAGACGAGAGCTTTCTTCTTTCACGGTGGGTACAACAGTTATCATGAAGCTATTTATCACGGGATACCAACACTTATTTTACCGATATATGGTGATCAAGCTGTCACAGGGTCAAAGAGTGTGCATTTCGGAATTGGACTCGCACTGGATGACTCGGTAACAGAAGACAAGATTTATAACGCGTTGTATAAAATAACCACCAATAAAACTTACAGCCGGACAGCTAAACGACTATCGGCTGTATTCCGAGATCGACCAATGGCACCCGCAGAACGGGCTGCATTTTGGGTTGATCACGTGATTAAACATGGCGGGGATTATCTCCAATCACCTGCCAATGAGTTGAATACTTTCCAGTACTATCTCCTCGATGTAATATCACTCTTGGCTTTGGTCATTGTACTTATATGTTATGGTCTTTTCAAGTGCTTCCGTTTAATTTTTCGCTGTGTATCACATCGAATATTTAACAAAATGAAATCTGACTGAGATGATATCAGAGCTAAGATGGCAGAGAAATCGCAGGGCCGGAGCATGTGAAAACATTTTAAGGGAAAGCTTGACTCTTGGGAAGGATCATACGGGCAGTATTTTGATCTCGATTGTCTCGGTTTCGGTCTTGGTCTCGAGACCAATTTTTGGAAGTCTCAGTCTGGAAAACACAGATCTCGGTCTCGTTCTCGGAGGTCTATGTCTCGATTTCGGTCTCGGTTTCGGAACAAATGGCCTCGGTCTCGATTTGTGGATACGGGATGAAGATTCATTTAAGGTAAAGACCGAAGTTTTCCGTTTTACAAATGTCAAATTCCGTTTTTCTCCGGGTTGCAATTTTGCAATTTTCTGACTTGAATTTTTGTTGGAAAAAATCACAAATAACGTCAAGCTTACTAGGCCCATGGGGGTTTTGATTTGGGTTTGGGCGGGGGTTTGGGGACAAGTTACATTTAACCCATGATTTCTTTGGCTTTATTAGGCTTCTTTTTGGTAAATCAGTTTAGGTTTAACCTGAGCCGAAGGCTCAAGTGAGCTATTGCGATCGCTTTTCATAAGTCGTCCGTCGTTCGTCGTGCGTCGTTCGTCGTGCGTAAATTTTTACACATTTTCATCTTCTTGCTTGCGTTCCGTACATGTACTATATATAACAAATATGTGCCTTTTACAAGTCTTTCATTTTCTGTAAATATTGCAATTTGTTAGTGTTTCTGTATTTAATGGGATCAAGTACATTACAGTATTATAGAATTGGATATTTATGTATCAATCTTTGTCAATGTTATAGTCGTAATAGACGGCATTCCTTTTTGTTTTAGTTATCGTCATACAAATTACTTAAGGAAGGTTGTGTTGAATAATAAAAAGCTCCGTGTTAACCATTTTGTTAGTATTGTATGATGATATACACTTGATCATATTTGTGTTGGTTATATTCTTATTGATATATTGATATATCCTTCAGTGTCTTTGTGCATTAGCAAGTGCATTATGGGTAATGTAATTTATGAAGTGAATCGTAGTTTGAACGTTTATTTGATCTTATTCACACTTGAATTTCTACTGTTTTAAGGGATTTGCTGGGTTAAGTGTTTCTATGTGATGTGTCGACACTTGTTTGCAAATACGTTGAATCATTACACGTTCACATCAGAGTAGCTTTCCACGGTTTAGCAACTGTATAACTACAGTATACTGTGACAATCACTAAAACCTGGGAAAACTACTCTGGTATGAGCGTGTAATGATTTAACATGCATATTTGCAATTAAGTGTCGACACATTACATCACGTAGAAACATCTCTACAAAATACAGGGTGGCCCAGTCCGCCCAGAGAGAACGCAACACCTGCGATCGCTAATTTCTTCATCATCATCGGCAAAATGTCACTGCTTTTTGTTTCGTTGGTTAAAACGTTCTTTCTCCAGCAAAATGATACCGCGATCATTGATTTTTAGTCAGACGTTTGGGTTCTAGGGCCATTTTTCTGTGGCAATGTCATTTCCCAAATTTGCTACTTTTTCAACCCCAACAATACTAGGAACACCGAGGTATTCTCGCCTCGATAGCGTGTCATAAAATATTGTTAATCAACAATCAAAATGTGGGGTTTTAGACAAAGTCACTTCCCATTCTGAAGCATGAAAAGGTTGATGAAATGAAAGGACAAGGCAAACGCCAATCGTTGTCTTGCCTCAGTCGCATGGGTCTGGCAAATTTTTAGTGAGAACGCAAACAAAAATTATGCAATTTCAGGCTTTCATGAAATGTAGTATTCAGGTTGTAAATTTCTGCATGGGAAGAGAAAATTATCCTATGCAGTACAACATTTGGTAAGGTATTATATCACACTAACAAGCGAGCGTTCCTGAAGATAATATATTAATTGAAGTGATGCGAGTATCGCTCCTCTTTTACCCATTGATTTATTAAAAAGATATTCTCATAATCACCTGTCTTTGATTCATTTTATTTGGCTTAACGATTGATTGATTGATTGATTGCCTGAATGTTTGAATGACATAGATTGATTGGTTGGTTGGTTGGTTGGTTGGTTGGTTAGTTGATTGATGATTGATTGATTGATTGATTGATTGATTGATTGATTGATTGATT